>BRXX01000088.1:9029-45398 GCA_030267905.1 Triparma verrucosa | reverse complement strand
GGGGGGGGGGGGGGGGGGGGGGAGGACAACGACGGGGGTCAGAAAATGACATTTTCAATCTTGCTTTGGTGTGACAAGGTTCGTGTTGGCGCTCTTGTCAACCTCGAAATCACACAGGGAAACTGGACACCCACGCCAGATAACCCTGGCTCCGCGACGATGGCTCACCTGAAGTCCATGACAAAGATGTGAGAGAGTTTTTTAGTTGCTGAGTCTGCGAGGAGGGACAATTTTGGGGTGAGTATGCGTTCGCCACCACCTTGATGATTTCCTTTGAGCAGGCAGCCCTGTAACATCAGTTTTCGAGCTTAATTTACGGTTTCCGAGGATATCTTTTCATCTCGAGGCTATGACATCCGATACATAGCTTGTTTCTTAAGAAAGAGCGGCGCGGGCGGCGATTTGATCGAAAAATAAGCAGTGAAGGGGGGCGGTGCTGGCCGGCCTTCTCCTCATAGTGGATGAGAAATCAGTTACGCGCTTCTACGGGGAGATAGCAGTTGAAAATGATTGTACCGCATTAATAAACATCATGCGTAGCCGTGTGTGCGATCTTTTACTCACTTTATTGGCGTTGAAAGAATTTTAGGAATCTTGTATTTTTTGCACCCAAAATCAACATTTTCGTAGACGAACTTCTCAGGGTAAGATCTCTACAGCACCCAACCTATTGATCTCTTTCCTTCCTCCCATCCAGCTCACCGCCGCTTCGATCCGATTTTCAAAGTTATTTTTTGTCGGACTCTTCACCGCACATTTTGGCCCCTCCCTTTCCTCCAATCTCCTCATATTCTGACCAAAACCCCACGCCCCGTCCCACAGCTCTTCTCTCGTTCCCCAAATAAAGAGTAGCCATGCCTCCCAAGAAGGGCGGAGGAGGAAAGAAAGACGATGAGGCCGATGCTTTAACGAGGTGAGACCCCCACCTCGTCCCCTCTCGCGAAGCCCCCATCCCCCACGCTCACCCTCCTCCCCCTCCTCTCCCCCCTTCCCACCCTCCACGCAGGATCGCCATCGTGAACGCCGAGAAGTGCAAGCCCAAGAAATGCAACCACGAGTGCAAGAAGTCCTGCCCTTCGGTGAAGATGGGAAAGCTGTGTATCGAGGTCGACAAGAAGGCCAAGATTGCTTTCATTTCGGAGCCGTTGTGCATCGGGTGTGGCATTTGCGTGAAGAAGGTGAGTGTTGAAAAACTATATATTCTCTCATCTAACCCCCCCCCTTCGTTTCAAAACATTTTGAAACCCTTCTAACCCCCCTTCCCTTCCTTCCCTTCCTTCCCTTCCTTCCCCCCCCACCGACCCAACCCAGTGCCCCTTCGAAGCCGTCAACATCATCAACCTGCCCAAGGACCTGGAGCGCAACACAACTCACCGGTACGGTCCCAACTCCTTCAAACTCCACCGTCTGCCGATGCCCCGTCCCGGCCAGGTGCTCGGCCTCGTCGGCACCAACGGCATAGGCAAGGTGAGCCATATCCGAACACCTCTCCATTCTTTTCAGTTTTTATTCTGACCCCCTCCCCCACAACAGTCCACCGCCCTCAAGATCCTAGCCGGCAAGATGAAGCCGAACCTCGGCGACTTTGAGAATTCCCCCGACTGGTCCGATATTCTCCTCCACTTCAGGGGCTCCGAGCTCCAGAACTACTTCACCAAAATTCTAGAGGACAACATCAAGGCGACCATCAAGCCCCAATACGTAGACCACATCCCCAGGGCCGTCCGCGGGGAGGTCGGTAAGATTCTCAAGGCCAAGGACGAGCGCTCTGAGGCGGAGAACTTCGACGCCCTCCAGTGGGTCCTCGACAAGGCGGAGCTGAACCACGTTGTGGACCGTGACGTTGGCGTCCTCAGTGGAGGCGAGCTGCAAAGGTGAGGGTGCAAATTGTCTACGAGGAGCTTGTTGGCAGCAGCAACGATAAAAACGGAAGTATCGGCGATGAGCACCAAGACCCAATAATCGCGCCTTCTCAGCTCGTCGCTCTCATTTTCTGGACACAAAATAACAACTACAATTCTAACCTCCTCGTTCTGTTCCACAGGTTCGCCATCGCCGCCGTCTGCGTCCAAGTCTCGGACGTTTACATGTTCGACGAGCCCAGTAGGTGAGAAGCTGGAAACGCGCCAACAAATTTTGTTACTAGGTCGCAATCACCCCCACCGTATTTTAACTCCTCGCTTCGCTCGTCGTCTATAGTTACCTCGACGTCAAGCAGCGCCTCACTGCCGCCGCCATGATCCGGACCCTCGTCGGGGGCGACGCCGGAAGCCTCCGCTACGTCCTGGTCGTCGAGCACGACCTCGCCGTCCTAGATTACCTCTCCGACTACGTCTGCTGCCTGTACGGTACTCCGGGAGCATACGGCGTCGTCACCATGCCCTTCAGCGTAAGGGAGGGCATCAACATCTTCCTGGCGGGATTCATCCCGACGGAGAACCTGAGGTTCCGAGACAACGCCCTCTCCTTCAAGGTCTCGGAGCGCGCGGAGGCAGAAGTCGAAGGGGCCAAGAACGACGTCATGAGTCAATTCAATTACCCCACCATGACCAAGACGCAGACCAAGGGGACCGCCAAATTCATCCTCCACGTCGAGGGCGGATCCTTCACCGACAGCGAGATCATCGTGCTGCTGGGAGAGAACGGAACCGGAAAGACCACCTTCATCCGCATGCTCGCTGGCCTCCTCAAGAGCGACGAGCAGGTCAAGTGCGAGAAGGAGGGCGACGAGGACGGGGCCCTGGATGCCGGGTGCCCTCAGCTCAAGGTCAGCTACAAGCCTCAGAAGATCTCGCCCAAGTTCCAGGGCACCGTCAGGCAGCTCCTGCACAAGCGCGTCCGCGACCTGTACGTCCACCCCCAGTTCGTCTCGGACGTCATGAAACCCCTCATGATGGACGCCATCATCGACCAGGGAGTCCAGAACCTGTCAGGCGGAGAGGTGAGAAGCTGCAAGGACGAAGCCAAAGCTACCGTGGCCGCTGAAAAACGTTATTCTAACTCCTCGCTTCGCTCGTCGCAGCTCCAACGCCTCGCCATTGTCCTGGCCCTGGGCACCCACGCCACCGTCTACCTTGTCGACGAGCCGTCCGCGTACCTCGACTCCGAGCAGCGAATAAATGCGGCCAAGGTCATCAAGCGCTTCATCATGCACTCCAAGAAAACTGCCTTCGTGGTAGAGCACGACTTCATCATGGCCACCTACCTGGCCGACCGCGTGGTCGTCTACACCGGGCAGCCCGGCGTCGAAGCCACAGCCAGCAGGCCCCAGGGTCTCCTCACAGGAATGAACCAGTTCCTCAAGAGCCTCGAGGTCACCTTCCGCCGTGATCCAACCAACTTCAGGCCGCGCATCAACAAGTTCGGCAGCCAGAAGGACCAAGAGCAGAAGGCCTCGGGAGCGTACTTCTTCTACGACGAGGATGATGATTAAATCTTCGTGGTTAGAAGAACAACATAATTGGAGAAAAACACTTTATCTTTTGGCTTTTGAAAACTCGCGCTTTACCTTTTTTTACAACTGGCCGCGTGCACTTTTCTTTTATATTACAATGTCGCGACTTTAGCTTGAAAATTTGTAACTTCATTAAACACCCTGGTGGGGATAAACCTGGCCCTTCCTGAGCCCTCAATTTAGATTGTAGATTGGCCCAGTATCTTATTTTCGTCGTGAGTTACAAGAACGTCAGACGAGGGCATGACGCGCTTGCCAAATATTTCGTCAAAGGGCTGTGGTGCCCTGCTTCCCCAACTACGACCGCCTCGTACCCACAAAACTTTGCTCGAGAAGCCCCACTTTGCATACAACGATCTTACCCCTTTCCCACCCTATTCCCGTTCGTTCCAGATTTGTAGATTTCCTGACCTCTCCAAAAGAGAGTCCTTTGGCCATCCCCCTCCCCCCCCGTATTTCGATGACTATTTCCATCAAGTTACTAACCGCCATCTCCCTTTCTTCCGTTCTCTCCGTCACCTGTGTTGATCCTGCATTTGACTTCCTTCATTGCTTGGACTACAGCGATCCTAGTGATGGCAACTGCGGCTTAATGGATGGTGTTGCGGTCCTTGGCACCCTGGTCGATTACCGTACCTGCACTGGTTGGGAAACGCAGGAACTTATTTCCGCCCTTACCAATGCTGAAGCGTTGGACGGGCTTGAGGATCTCATTGAAGTCTGCGGCAACACCGACGAGTGGGTCGACGATCCCACTGCGTGCCTGCACGCCATCGACGACGCGGCGTCTGATGAGAACAACCCTTTCCACTCTTACATTTCCGACGTTTACGAAGACCCGGACAAGTTCTGTGACTGCAACAAGGACCTCGCGACGGGGCTCCCCTCCTGCAGCGTCACGTGGGAAGGCAATAGCATCGATACGAACCAACTGAAGTTGGGAAGCTGTCTCTTCCACGAGCTCTGCGAGGAGTTTGACGAGACCTGCGCAGCGATAGGGGAGAACATCGATAGCTGCATCAAGAACAGTATGAATTCCGCCGGTGCTGTGGTAGACTGCAGCGAGACTTGCACTGCAGACTTCACGCTGCCCGTAGGCTGTGTCCGCTCTGTGGTCGATACTGACCTGGATGAGGACATCGAGTCTTACAACACTGCGTGCGGGAACTCTGATTCCCCGACGCCTTCTCCTGGCCCCAGTGCTGATGATGAAAAGGTGGTGGAGATCTCGTTCGACTCCAAGGTGCAGATTAACGCTGTTCCCCCACCATTTGACAACGCCGATGGCCTCGCTACCTACATTGAAGTCTTGGCGAGGAGTATCAAGAGCAGCCTGGGCGAAGCCGCTGAAAACACCCTCGTCACCATCAAGAAGTTAGCAGGAACCCCCGTGGACAGCGAGCCGGTTGAAAGGCGCTCCTTGTTACCGGCCCCGGAGGACGTTGAGATTGAATTCACTGTGACAGAGGTTGTTCCGTGTTCGTTTTCCGGGGACTGCGGCATCGTGGACGCGGACGCCGAGGTAGAAGAGCTGTTCGAGGCGTTGAATGAGGCTGTCGAAGAGGGCGAACTCGCCCAAACCATCAGGAGCGTCGCGAGCGAGGAGGGGGCTGACAACGAGTTCTCGACAGCCTCTGTTGTTGACGATTCGCTGGCCACTCCCACTTCCCCGACGACGGTGGAAACAACAAGGGGCGAATCGAGTGTTTTGGATGACGAAGACGGTGATGGTGGGGGAGGAATTCCCCTGCCGATCGACATCGACTTTGACCACTGCACGACAAGTGACGAGAATGTTCCTGACTGTAATTTTGTGCAGCTCCCGGGCGCGCTAGCTACAGTCCAGCAGTTCTCCTCCTGCACGGAGTGGGACCCTATGGAACTTGCCACCGCGGTCCTCAGCAGTGCTGAGATCTTTGCCGAGATCGTGTCCGCTTGTGCGGGCGCTGACTCGGGAGCTGACGACGGTGACTGCCTCTCCGCCATCTCTTCCATTGCCACCGACAGCAATAATCCGCTCGGGCCGTACATCACCGATCTGCTCCTAAACCCGAAAAAGTACTGCGGTTGCAACGCCGACTTTGGGCCTAACCTTCCATCTTGTAAGGCGGTCGGGCAGGATTTGACCCAGTACAAGGCGATGTCGTGTGTCTTCGCTGAGCTTTGCTCAGAGCTCGGCCAGACCTGCGACCTCATCGTTGACGGTGTGGAGACTTGTATGGATAACAGCGGCCTTGCTGATGAAGGCGTCACCGCGGTGGACTGCAGTTTGTCCTGCCTATCTGTGCCCGTTCCCGAAACTTGCCTCAAGGACGAAGGCGACGAAGACGAAGACGGCAACCCGGTGGCAGACTCCGAGTTCGAAGAAAAGTACGAGAGGTACAAGGCGGCCTGCGGAGAGGGCGGTGGCGACGATGACGATGAACCCATGGACTTCGGGGAGTGCTCAACCATATACGATGACATTGACCAGGATAACCTCCCGACGTGCGCGGCGAACCCTGCCTTGCTCAAGTCTGTGTTCGACTTCGCCTCCTGCACGGACTGGAACGTAATGCAGGTGATGAGGGACTTTTCGGGCAGCGACGTAAGCGACTTTGCGGACTTGATTATGGACTGCAGTGACTTTGCCGGGGACGGCCTCGCCAAGTGCTTCAACTCGCTCGCCGAGAAGTCCGCAGACACTTCGAGCCCCGTCTCAGAATACATCGGTGATCTCTACAACAACCCTGACAAGTACTGCAAGTGCAACTCCAGGCTGTACCGGCACATTCCGGACCCTTGCATGTTCAACATCCCTCAGCAGGATCCGCTCGACATGGGACAGGTGAAGGTCGCCAGTTGCATGATGGGGGAGCTGTGCTCAGAGTTGGACGAGGCGTGCGACGAACTCGGCAAGCACCTGGACGAGGACTGCCTGCCGAGGGAGGAGGAGGACCTTGAGAAGTCCGGTTGCGGAGAGATTGAGACCTGTGTCATGCAGTGGGAGGGCATCGACGTTGACATTTTGCACGCCCAGGGCCTCCCCAAGGGATGCATGAGGAGATGGGGGCGGGGGCTGCAGGAACGGGCCGAGAACGTCAACTGGATCTGCTGGGGCATTGATCCGCCAGAGGATGGGGGGGACGGGGATGGGGGGGATGGGGACGATGACGATGAGAGCGGAGGGACGGAATCAAAGGTTTCGGCAACGTCCGGAGCCTTCCCCCCCACCGTTTACATCGGCGTGGGTGTGCTCATGGGCGTCGGCATCATCTTCGTCATCTTCCGCAAGGTGCTGCAGAAGCCCAAGCACCCCCAGATGATGCGCTTCGACTCAAGCATGGGAGGGCGTGGGGGGGGCAGGGATGAAGGTATCACGCTGAACGAGCTGAGGAAGGGCGCGCATGCCGGGTTCAGCGCCGTGGTCGACATGGACGATGGAGGTGGAGGGGTTGGAGGGGGCGGGGGTGACGACTTTGACAGCTTGAGAGCAGAGAAGAACAATGCCACCATGGACTTCGCAAACTTTAGTAATGCGGACGCGGGGATGTCGCCAGCTCCGGCAGGCTACGGTCTGGCCGACCAGGTCAGCCCAGGGGGCTTCAGGCAAAACTCCCAGGGGTTGCTTGAAGTGGGGGGAGCTGGAAGCGGGGGAAGCGGGGGAAGTGGGGGAAGTGGGGGAAGTGGTAAGACTGGAGTTCCAACCCTCGACCTGCGGAGGCCCAGCGGAGCCCAAGTTCAAGTTCACACGCCGGGACAGGGACAGGGACTGAACGACCAATTCGACCTGCCCACTAGCCAGGCAGTTGTCAAGGCGTCCGACGTCGATATCGTTTTATAAGTAGCATTTTGGAGGTGCGCGGCAGGGTGAAGGTTGAAGTTGAACATGATTTTTACAGCGAAGTTCGGCTCCTATCCTATTATTTTTTATTGTATTTGTTGGAGTTGTCGAATATTTCGTAAGGTAACGTATCGTGGCTAGTGAATCCTGGACGGGGAGTCAAGAAATCGCTTCTGAACCCTAACTCTGAAACTTCCCAGAGAATTTAATCTCACGCCAGAGGGATTTAAGTGGTCGATTATGGTCATATTCTTCATTTCAAAGCTTTTGATAGCTCAAAAATGTAGTAGACTTTTCAAAAAAGGCCTTCTTTTGTGATTTTTAAAAAATATATATTTTCTTAAATTTGATCATATTCTTCACTTTGAGATCTCTAAGAGGAATAATTTGACAATTTAAAGGCCAAAAAAATGGTTTAAATTTTTCTCCAAAAAAGATTTCTTTTAACATGATTTGGTCTTTATAATTATCAAATTATTCCTCTTAGAGGTCTTAAAATGAAGAATATGACCAAATAAATTGATAAAACGTTTTATCAGTGCCAAAATCGTTTTTGTTTTTTTTCCACGTTTGTTAAGCTTTTCAGAGTTCTCGTTTATTACGAACTACCCCGAAGTTGCTCTACGCACTACCCCCCCAAGTTTTTGGAGACCACTAGCAGAGTCCATGTCCTCCCCTGCCCTCAACCCTCCCCTCCCAGCAGGCATCAAGACGGTATTTGTCTCTGGCTGTTACGACATCTTGCATGCGGGACACCTGACCTTTTTTAGCCAGGCAAAGGCGTTGGGTGACCACTTGACCGTTTCGTTCGCAAGCGAACAAGTCCTCCTGAAGCACAAGAACCGAAGGCCCTCGATCCCTGACGACCACAAGGCTTCCCTCCTCTCCTCCCTTCGCATGGTTGACAGCGTCGTAATAGGAAACAACTGCGAAAAGCTCGGATTGGACTTCTACGATTTCTTTCTCGAGTTCAAGCCGTCGATTCTCGCTGCTACTACCGACGACAAGTATGGCGATGTGAAGCGCGAGCTTTGTGAGAGGACCGGCACGCAGTACATTGTTCTGCCCAAGACGCCGCCTTCCTTCAGTCCGGTGTCAACTTCATCAATTTTGGCGTTGATCAAGGCCCCTGAGTACCTTCCATTGAGGGTAGATTTCGCCGGCGGCTGGCTGGATGTGCCTCGATTTGCCCGAGAGGGGGGTTACATAGTCAATTGTTCTATCTCACCCCTAGTGAGCTTGAGCGACTGGCCTTACAATTTGCGGGGTGGGCTGGGCGGCTCTGGAGCTTACGCCATGCTGCAGGGCAGCGGTTCGGACAATCAACTGGCTGGGGCTGTGGACAAGGAGCTGGCCCTCGGCGTTGGGTGGCAAGACCCAGCCATAATTTCGGAGACGGGCTTGGTCGTGTGGAAAAGCGGAGCAGCACCCGGGATGGAAGTGAAGATCGACCCAACTTCAATGTTAGACGGTAAGATGGCAATCTACTGGACCGGCGATCCGCACGACACGCCCGGGACGGCCAAGTTAGCGAAGGATCTTGATGCCATTGAAGTTGCCGGAAAGAAGGCGCGCGACGCTGTCTGGGCGTCCGACTACGATATGCTTTGCGATTCCGTCAACATGTCCTACCAAGTCCAGCTCAACGAAGGAATGGTCGAACTTCCTGTTTCTCCCACGGGAATTGACGTGAGGGCCAAGAAATATCTCGGAGGGGGCTTCGGGGGTTACGCATTATTTTTGTTTCATACAAGGGAGGAGAGAGATAAGATTGTGAAGCACGATGGTTATAGAAGTGTGGAACCATACATAGATGTGTAAAATGGATGGTTGTAGGAATAGAAAAGCGTTTTATTTTGTTTTATATTTTATAACGATGAAATTCAGATTACAAGCCGCCGAAATCCTTTGCTTGGGCAGAGACGTTCACCCAGCCCCTCCGCCACCTTCTCTCCATACAAACAGGCCGCTAAAATTCCCGTCCCCTGCACCAGCCTCGGTCCTGGTCGGGCAAAAAAAGAGTTGCCGTCAGCAACGTAAAGCCGCCCATTCCTCACCGCCCTCAATTCCGCGAACCATGAGTTTTTCCTAATGAATTTTTTGGTGTCGGCTTCTGCCCTGTCAACATCGAATCCGCACGGACCCGAAACGATAACGTCAGGATCGTACTCGATGACCCTCTCCTTACTCCACTCAATCGACCGATCACCTTTCTCACACATAGTATAATCCCCTCCTGCGATCTCCATCATCTCGGGCACCCAATGACCCCCCGTAAACACCGGATCATTCCACTCCAAAAACGCAACCTTAGGCCTCCTCCCCCCCCCCAATTTCTCCACCGTCTTTTTGATAACGTCCAGATCCCCCTTTAAACCTTCAACGACCTTCCTCGCCCTCTCAATGACTTCATCATCGTACTCCTCGCACGCCTCCGCCACGGCTTCAATTGTTTTCATGACGTCATCAAGCGTCGTAGGCTCGAGGGATATGACCTTCGGAACGGTTGAGATCAAGGAAGGAGATAGAGATGATGAAGGTAACGCGCAGACCTCGCAGAGAGCCTGCGTTAGGATGACGTTTGGAGAGGCTTTTGAAACCTGAGAGGCGTCGAGAGCGTATAGGGAGTAACCGTTCTTGACGCTGTTCCACACTTCTTCGTGGATTTGGAGCTGCGTCATTGTGTGAGGGTTTTGCATCGTTGTGGAGGTTAAGGTTGGAGGGGGGGGAGTAGGGAGGAGATCGCATTCGTGGGTTACACCGCAGAGGGAGGAGGAGAGAGAGAGGGAGGATACTATTTCGGTTGCGGATGGGAGGAGAGAGGCGATGCGTAGACCGCCGGCTGGACGTAGAGACATGGTAGGCAGGTGGAGGCAGGTGGGTTGAGCAGACAGTCTTCTGCAGACAGCTTTCTTGGTCGAGTTGGCGGGCTGAGTATCGACAAGTTACTACCGTTAGTGTACGTTAGAGAATTGGAAACAGGCCAAAATATGGATATTACTACGAGAGCCACTCCGAGTAAATCTAGCGTCGCTCAAGGTCGTTCAATGAAGGTAGCCTTTAGTTTCCCAGCATTTGACCTAAAAAAGCTCAATTTATGACCTCTCATACGCCGGCTCTACGCATGCTGCGACAATTTTCGTGAGTCCTTCTAATTTTCGCTACTCGTCAATCGTCCAATAGCAGTATATCGTTAGTCATAGTTAGTCTAATTAGGCTCTGACTAAGAATTTATGACGCAGCCAGCCCGATCCTCCTCCGTTCCGTGTTTCTTATTTCAACCATACGTTACCGTCACACGAACTCACTGTTTATAAAACGCTATAAAAAATGTATATCAGTACACTGATACGGCAGCACTTGTATATTCGTAGCACATCAATCTTTATAAGGCTTCATATAAGAAAAAACCTTGTCCGCCACCGCAACTTACTCCTAATCCCCTCCCTAACAAACCAATGCACGCACCACTTTGCTTTCCACTTTGCAGAATTTCGATCATGATGTTGACAGTACTTTGCAGTTCCTTCACCTTCCGAACGAGCGCCAGGGCTGGATCTACATTCATCAAGGCCCAAGGGCAGACGACCAGCACCCAGAAGAACACCCTCACCCGATCGCTCAGCTCCCTGTCGGCCGCCACCATGCCCGAGCAGGAGACGTGCGTCTCACACCCTGACTTCGAGACTGTGAAAACCTACATGGTGAAGGAGTACGGTTGCACCGGAACCCTCTACAAGCACAAAGCAACCTCCTGCGAAGTCCTCTCCCTCCGTTCCGCCGACACGAACAAAGTCTTCGGCATTACTTTCACCACCCCCAACCCCGCCTCAACAGGCGTAGCCCACATCCTCGAGCACTCCGTCCTCTGCGGTTCCCGTAAATACACCACCAAAGAACCTTTCGTAGAGTTAATGCGTGGCTCAGTAAACACCTTCCTCAACGCGTTCACCTACCCCGACAGAACCTGTTACCCCGTAGCCTCCCAGAACACCAAGGACTTCAAAAACCTCGTCAACGTATACCTCGACGCCGTCCTCTTCCCCCGCTGCGTTAAGGACCCCAACGTACACGCTCAGGAGGGATGGCATCTCGAGCACGAGAATGGAGAGGTGAGAGAAACTAAGAAAAGCTTCACAGTAGATAATCCGAAGCCAGAAAAAACCACCGCCATGTAATTCTAACCTCGTCACGGTCAATCTTTTCACGCGACCCTCGCTTCGCTCGTCTCAGCTCACGTACAAAGGCGTAGTGTACAACGAGATGAAAGGTGTCTACTCCAGCCCCGACAGCCTCAGCAGCCGAGAGTCCCAGAGGAGCCTCTTCCCCGACAACGTGTACGGAACTGACAGCGGAGGCGACCCCCTCGACATTCCCAACCTTTCCTTCGACAACTTCCGTCAGTTCTGGGAGGAGAAGGTGAGAGTGTGCTCGTCGTTTGCAAACATCTGCTCCGCTTACATGGCAGATACTTCTGTTTCGTGGGCATGTCTGCTGCAAACGTTCTGCTTCGTATTTAACATCACTCACGCCCCTACCATTCCATACTCGCGTGTCGCTCGTCTTAGTACAACCCCGGCAACGCCAAGGTCTTCTTCTACGGTGACGACGATGAGTCTGAGAGGCTCGATCTCCTCACCTCCTACTTGAACGACTACGCTGCAGAGTACGGTGCGAAACCTAACACTGCGAAGGTAGAGTGGCAGCCTAAAAAATTCGAGGAGCCTGTCGAGGTCAGGTCGACTTTCCCCGTAGGCGAGACGGGAGGGAAGGACATGGTCACTGTTAACTGGCTCTTGAACGACGAGCCCATGAGCAGCGTCGAAGGTTTGAAGTTGAACGTCTTGGACCATCTCCTTATGGGGAACACCAAGAGTGTCCTTAGGAAGAGCCTTAGCGACAGCGGCCTCGGGGAGGATATCACCGGAGGAGGCCTCAGCGACGAGCTTTTGCAGGCCACCTTCAGCGTAGGGATGAAGGGCGTAGGGGCCCCGGAGGATGGATCGGAGGAGGTGAGAAAACCAACGTCTGGGTATTCGCATGACAATTCATTCTAACTCGTCGCTTCGCTCCTCGTCGTCACTTCGTTCTCCAACCCTCGCAGAACATCAACAAGGTCCTCAAAACTATCACCACCACCCTCGAGGAAATCAGCGCCAGGGGCTTCGACGAGGAGGACGTCAAGGCGAGCATGAACGCCATCGAGTTCCAGCTCAGGGAATTCAACACGGGCAGCTTCCCCAAGGGCCTCAGCCTGATGCTCGGAAGCATCAGCGGCTGGATTTACGGCAACGATCCCGTGGAGAACCTCGAGTTCGAGGTGGCCCTCTCTCAGCTCAAGGCGCAACTCAGCGAGAGGGGAGGCGAGGTCTGGAAGGACGCCATCAAGGAGTACCTCATCAACAACACGCACAAGTCGATCGTGATTATGAAGCCCGACCCCGAGCTTGAGAAGAAGGTCGTCGAGGAGGAGAAGGTGAGAAGCTGGGAGGAGCAAAATGCTGCCAGCGCCTGGGTATTCGCCTGACTATTCATTCTAACTCGTCGCTTCGCTCCTCGTCGTCGCAGTCCCGCCTCGAGCAAATCAAGGCGGGAATGACCGAGGACGACATCAAGGAGATCGAGAGGAAGATGAACGAACTTAAGCAGCTGCAGGCGAAGGAGGACACTGCTGAGGACATCGCCACCATCCCCACCCTCAACAAGGAGGACCTCGAGACGAAGGTCGAGGAGTACCCCATCGAGGTGATCCCCGACTTCGACGGCTCCGGCGTCACCGTCGTCGAGAACATCATGCCCTCGACGAGCGGCGTCATCTACACAAACTTCGGAATCGACGTCAGCGACGTCGACCTCGAGGACATGCCGCTCCTCCCCCTCTTCTGCAGGATCCTAATGGAGACCGGCGCGGGACAGTACGACGATGTTCAGCTCACCAGGAGGATCAACACGTACACCGGAGGAGGTGAGAGATGCAATCTGGCTCGTGAGAACTCCTACTGCCAGCTCTGACGCTGTTGCTAACGCCACAAACACGCACCCGTCGCAGTATCTGCCTCCTTCCTATCTACGGCCGTCAAGGAGGAGGGCGTCAGCTCCGACGTGGTTTCTGACGGCTCCAAGATGGTCAGCAAGATTTTCATCAAGGGAAAGGCCACTGCCGAGAACGCCGGCGAGATGTTCGACATCATGAGGCTTGTCCTCACTGAGAGCAACCTCGACTCGCAGGACAGGATCGTTGAGATGCTTAAGGAGGCCAAAAGCAGGTCCGAGGCAAGCGTCAAGGGTTCCGGCCACAGCCTAGTGAACACCAGGATCAAGGCGAGGCTCAGGTGAGGACGAGTCTGGACGTTGCTGCTGCCAACTCCGCCACCGGTTTTAACCCAATCTTCACACTACCTTCGCTCGTCGCAGCACTGGAGGGGCCCTAGAGGAAATGATCGGAGGCTTCACCTACTTGGAGACGCTCAAGGGCCTTCTCGACATGGCCGAGAACGACTTCCCCAAGCTCAAGGCTAGGCTCGAGTCGATGAAGTCCAAGATCCTCGCCAAGTCCAAGTGCAGGGACGGCATGGTGTTGAACGTCGTCGCCGAGGATAGGGTCAGGGAGGAGGCCGACGGCGCCATCAAGGCCTTCCTCAACGAGCTCCCGGGAGACTCGAGCCCCACGGAGAAGTTCCAAAACTTTTACACGACCGACCACCCCTGGGCTGTCGAGGCCAAGAAGAAAATCTGTGATTTGAAGAACGAGGCCTTCGTCGTCCCCACTCAAGTGAACTACGTCGGAAGCGGCGGGAGGCTCTACGATGAGGGAGAGTCGATGCCCGGCGCTGCGAACGTCGTCGCTCGCTACTTGCGTACGGGCTACTTGTGGGACACTGTCAGGGTCATCGGTGGCGCCTACGGCGGCTTCTGCACCCTCGGCGCCTCCAGTGGCCTCTTCACGTTCCTCAGCTACAGGGACCCTAACCTCGCCATCACCCTTGACGCCTACGACGGCGCCGCTGCGGCCCTCCTCGAGCAGGCTGAGAACCTCACCGCCGAGCAGCTCCAGACCGCCGTCATTGGAGCCGTCGGAGATTTGGACCCGGCCCTTTCCCCTGACCAGAAGGGATCGACGCAGTTCAGGAGGTGGCTGTCTGGCGAGAACGCGGAGGATAGGCAGAAGCAAAGGGACGCAATTCTCTCCACTTCCAAGGAAGATTTCATCGCCTTCGCCAAGAAGTTGCAAGGGCTCAAGGATCTTTCCACCGCTGTTGTTACCTCGGCTGGCATGGCCGAGGAGGCGATCAAGTCAGGAAAGGAGATGGACGTTATTGAAGTTTTGTAGATTATATGATTTAACACGGTGTTTTGATAGCCAAATGCCTTTGATTTACTTCGCTTCCGCTTTCACCTCATTGTCATCATCATCAGAATCCGACGAATTGTAACTTTTCTTCTTCTTCCTCTTCGACTTCTCCCCACTCGACTTCGCACCCGCGTCACTATCACTGCTCTGGCTTTCACTACTGTACCCTGAACTACTATCGTCGCTGACGTCCTTCGATTCCCCCTTCTTTTTCTTTTTCGCCTTCTTCTTCTTCTTCTTCCTCGCATAATACTTCGAGGTAGTTTTCCTTCTCCCCGAGATAGTCTCCGGTTGATCAGAATCATCGCTATCCCCTTGGACGTAAAACCACTCGTCACCGACTGGAATGGGATTCGCGACAAACACGCTGGTGGACTCGCTGATGATAACGTCCGACATGGGATCTACGTTCCCCGCTTCGTCGTCACTGGAATCGGAAGCCATGTCGTCCTCCCCAGTCACGGCAAGGAAGTCGACCATGTTTTCTAAACCTCCCGGCGGCAGAGTACGAGCGTTGGCATCTTCCTCCTCAGATTCAGATTCAGACTCGCTGCTGTACCTACTTCTCCCGCCCCTCGTTTTCTTCTTCCTCTTTGTCTTCTTCTTTTTCTTGGGGCTCTTCTTTCTAGCCACGAGCTCCTCATCAGAGTCATCATCGTCGTCCTTCCCCCTGGCCTGCATGTCCACGTTCTCCTGATCCTCCTCATTTTCATCGTCCTCGTCCTCATCATCAGCGTTCCACGTGTTTCCCTTCTTAACAGGTATCGCACCTCTGTACGGTCGCCTTGCCGGGGTTCTAGACAAGGTGAGGGAGCTCTGCATGGAATTGTTTACACGGTCGGCAAGGGCTGAGACGGTTCTTGACTTTTCGAATTTCTTAGGCAGCATCAAGTTTGGGCTTGGAGTAGCAGCGGGACTAGTAAAAGTTGACGATGGAGCGGGCGAGTCCGTGTCCGTTTGCGGACTTTCCACAGGCCCTTTCGCGTTGCCAACGTTGCTTGCCTTGGGTGTAGGCGCCCCGTTGCCGTCACCCTCTCTCAGGTAGGCAGCCACCTTGTCAGTGTCTTTCGGATCAATGTCCGAGGGAACAAGCTCAGGGCAGTTGGCGAAGACACCATTTCCTAGGGTTTGAAGAGTATCGGGTAACTTCATAGTTTTCAGTCTTGTGCAATCAGCGAACGCGTTGCTGTTGATAGTTTTGACCTTGGTCTTCGTAAGGTCGACAAACTCCAAACTATCACAATTCGCAAACGCGTTGTATCCTATGGAAGTCAAGGAAGTTGGAAACGACAAGGTCGACACACCACGGCAACCCATGAAGGCATTATCGCCGATGCTCTCGACGCCCTCTGGAATTGTCACCTCGATAACTTGGACACAATGAGAGCATGCCTGTGCCCCAATTCTAGAAATGTTAGTTTCAAACGCAATTTCCCTGACGTGTACGTTCGCGCTCTTTAAGGCATCAAAGGGCGGAGATCCGCAAGTAACAACGTCGTTGCCGTCGTGAGTTATCTTCGATGACATGGATTCAGAGGGAGAGGGAGAGGGGGAGGCGGAGGGGGGAGGCGTAGGCTTGAGTAGCTTCTGAATCTTGGGGAGCAACCTGGCGGCGACCTTGGCAGCCTTGGGGTTGGCCTCGAGGTCCTCCTTCAGACGGTTCATGGGGTCAGCCAAGATGGTCAAGTCCCTCTGGATCTTCCTAGCGATGTCCTTGAAGTCAGGGTCCTTGAAGGCACCCGCGATTTCAGGGTCTGACATGGCCTTCGCCATCACCTTCATGAGCTTCTGCTTCGAAGGCATTTTGCTTTTTTTGAAAAACGCAAGGTTTAGAAAGTTGACTGTTGGTGCTCAAAAAAATATGCTAGGCGCAGTTTGAATACTTTCGGAATAATGCTCAGCTGGTTTAAAGATAGAGGGCGCGTATAGTGTATGCGATTTTTCAATTTGAGATCGGAAATATTTATTTCCCGGTAAATTGGCTTTCAAAGGGGCAAACACTTGAGCCTCCTCCAGCAAAATGGGATGTTAAGGATATTTGACTTTTTTGACTTTAGATAACAATTCGAATATTTTAACGACGTTCAATACGTGATATAAAATGATTTTCACGTACAAATCGAGCATTGTTATCGGAATTTAAAATAAAAATTGTTAGTAAACGTCGTTAAGTTATTCGAATTGTTACCTAAAGTCAAAAAATTCACAAGATTTTGACATCCCTAACATCCCATTTTGCTGGAGGAGGCTCACTTTTTACTTTTTACCCTGAAAAGTCCCTTTCCCCCAACTTCCAACTTCCGCCTATAAAGAAGCCATCAAATAACCCCGCCCCCGCCTCCTCCTCCATCCTCTATCTACCATGAGCAGCCAAGCAAACTTCGACTCGGTTTCATCCCTCAGTAGCTATTCCCCCTTCTCTCCCTTCACAACCTTTCTTATCTTCACGGTCCTCATCTCTTACACGTTTCTAATGCGGAGCCATTTCAACACCGTCCGTCCAGGACTTGCGATGCGGCAAGAGAAGGAGAGGAACGCGCTAGAGGATAAGTATAATAATGCATTTCAGAGGAGGGAGCAGGTCGTGCATCACATAGCCTGGGCGAAGCAGCGGGGGGAAGCGGTAAGGACAATAAAGAAGCAGAACGACAAGCACCAATCTAACCCGACCCAATACAATATAGGCAGAAGTCGAGCAAATGAAAAAAAAGTGTCTCCAGATTGACGAAGATATTGACGGCCTGGAAGCTAAGATCAAGAAACTGTATAAGGACCACGGCGTGAGAGCGAAGGCATCCTGACCAAATAAACGTAGAAAATTAATGCAATGAAATTCAACAAATACAATGAAGAGACACATTTTATATTATAAATTACAATATCTACATAAAATTACAAGTTTATCTAATATAACCCGTCTTGTCTCAAACACCCTCGGCAAATCCAATCACCTTCGAATTGTCGCCGTCGGCACCCGCCCCCATTCCTACCCCCTCAGCAACCTCCAGTCCATCTTGCTCTTCCTGCATCTTCCGAACGTCAGGAAGACTGTCCATCATCCTCTTCATGCTCTTTTTGCTCTGGACTCCGCCGCCTCCCAACAGGGAAGGCAGGAACCTCCCGAAGCTCTTCTTCGCGGTCATGGCCATCCGGGTCATGTGCTTCTCCTCGAACTCCTTCTGCGCCTCCACCTCAAGCTTGTACTTTCTGGCGTCCGCCTTCTTCTGCAGAGTCCTCTCGAATTCTTCCCTCGCGGCCTTCTCCTTCAGGTACTTGGCTAGCTTCTCGTCCTGCTCTAACTTCGCCCTCAGCTTCTCCTCCTCCTCGTGCTTCTGCCTGTCCTCTAAATACGTGTACGGCACGCATGTGTGATCCTTTTTCTTCCCCTTCATGTGCGTCTTTCTGAAACACCCGGGGTTGCCCATCCACTTTACTGAGCAGTAAACATCTCCGCACTGCTGGCACATGGTGTCGGGAGGCTTCTCGCAAACGGCGCACGTGACTTCGTGGGATTCCTTGTCCCGCCCACCCTGCAGCTTGATCCTTACGGCGCACTGCTTAGGGTGCGTGAAGAGAAGGCAGCTGTTGCAGAAGGACTTCTTGCAGAACTTGCACTGGTCAGAGCCAGCCCTGTTATCGCATTCCAGACAGTGCATCTGGTGCGGCTCCAGCTCCTCCCTAATATCCTCAAATACGTGCCTGTGCTTCTTTCCGTGCCTGTGGGTGTCCTTCGCACAGCCCGCGCAGTAATTGTCCTCGCAGGTCGTGCAGTACTTCAGGGCCGGCAGCATCTCGCACTCAACGCATATGCTGCAGCCAGCCTTGAAGCCAACCCACTCGTGCTTTTTCCTGCGGCCCTTCGCGTGGTTGTTCTCCCAGCAGTCGTCACAGTAGTTCTCGTCGCACTCCTCTCCGACTGCCTCCAGATGTTCACCGAACCGCTTCCAGATCTCGGCGTTCTTCCTCTTCTCCTTGAACTTGCCCCTGCACTCGACGTACAGGGCCGCGATCCTCTCGTTACTCATGTACCCGTCGAGTTCCAGTGTCACCCGGACGGCCTCGACGAAATCCTCCTCGCTGGTTTGCTCCTCCTTCTTCCCATCGAGGCCACTGTCCAAGCTTTGCAAGATCAAAGTCTGAAGCCTGTCCTTGGTCTCTTCCGGCAGCACAAGACCCTTGCACCGCCTGGTGGCAAGGCCATTGCACATTACGCAGGCCAATGGTCTCGCCATCGTAGCCTTAGTGACCGAGAACGTGTGCTTGCGCTTCTCAGCCGTGTCCGAGTGAAAGGTGCTGTAGCAAATGAAGCAAGTATGCAAGTACCCGTTCCCCCATTTCACTCGTTTGCAGCCGGGCCAGACCTCGCACTGGTTGCAGCTTCGGGTCGCCTCTTCCTCCTTACATATCATGCAGATACCGAAAGCAGCTTCCTTTTCCACGGTCACAGCATTGTCGAGCACAGGCCACGCCTGCATGAGCTGCTGCGTGAACCTGTCCCTGATCATGGGCCGGTAAGGTATCTCGGGCTCCTCCCACGCGGCCTGCTTGGATTTCTTGTCGAACCAGTAAAACAAATTCTTTTCGTCGTCCCACAGCTGCTCCACCACGCTGTTGTACTGACCCAGCAAGTAGCTCTTGAGCTTGCTGACAAAGATGTGCGTCCTCACGTTGGACTGGATCTTGGTGGCGGCATCAGCCCTCATCTTGCACAGCTTTTTGTACTTGACTCGCTCTCTGTGACCTCGGTAGCGCTTCTGCAGGAGCAGCGTAGAGTTCCACCAGTCAATGACCATCTGGACCGCGTCCCTTCGCAGAATTAGACTCGCCTTGGCCTCGTGACCCGAGTGAGCGACAGCAGCGTGCACCGCACCGTGTCCGTGTCCGTGATCCTCGGTGCCGTGCCCGTGTCCTCCTAGGAGACCGGCGGCCGCAGCATTCGACACCCGACGCTGCTGTTGTGAGTCTTTCTTCATGCTACTCGCGAAGCCGGGAGCGCCGCTCTTCTTCTCGCGTTCCTCCTCGATCTTTTTCTCCTCCTTTGCAACCTTCTCCTTTTCCAGACGCTCCTTTTCCTCTTCGTTGGTCTTTTCCCTCCTGGCCTCCTCCTCAGCGCCCTTAGTGATAATCCCCTCGGCCTCCCGAAGGGCTTCCTGCAGATTCTCTGTCAGCTCCACGACTCCCAGGTTATTCAACAGCACCGTCGCTCTGGTGATGCCCGCCTTGAGAATATCGAAGCTGGCCTTCTCCTCACTTTTGACTCCGGTGGTCTTGATATCCACGAGCTCTCGCCTAACGTTCTCCTGCGCCATGGCGGGCTTGCCCTCATACTTGCTCAGGAACCTCTGAAGCTGGCCAACGGTGACCGGAAAGTTGCTCTTGCATATTTCGTCGGCAATGTGCACGACGCGCTGGGGATTGTTCCGGTACTTGGAAAGTACAAGGTTGTAGATCGCATCCTTGGAGTCCTCAATGCAGTGCAAAATGCTCCTGACGTCGTGCTCGTCCTTGAAGTAATTGATAAACTCGAACGACTTCTTGGCGAGGATGTCACCGTGCTTCATGGAATGGATAATCTGCCTGTCCTTATCCTTCTTGAAGCCCATCGACTCGAGCCAGGTGTTGCTCTCGCTCTTCCTCAAAAACACGGGCAGAGTTAGCACGGTGGGGTCGTGGTGGGGATCGTGCGCGTGCGCTCCGTCGGCGGTGTGGAGGCCGCCTCGGCTGTGCGCATCGCGGCTGCCTCCTCGAGAACCTAGGCCCTCGACGGCCCTAGAATTCTTTCTTCCACCCGCGCCATGGTGGTCGGGGGAAGCCGAAGTTCTGGAGCCCCTTCTACCGCCCGTGCCCACGGTGTGGTGATCTGGAGAAGTGGAGTGCGAAGGCCTCCTACCGCTTTCCCTTCGACCGCTATCCCTCCTTCCTCCCGTACTGTGATCCGGCGATATGGCAGGAGACAGACTCGGCCTACTCCCCCCTGCATTAATAGTTCCCCGGTGGCCGTGGTTCATCACCGAGGGCGTCCTTCTCCTTCCCCGGCTGTGGTCGTCGCCAGAAGAGTCCAAACTCCCAACCGACCCCTTCCTCTGAATGCTAGACTCGTCGATCTCTCCTAGCACGCTCAACTTTCTCATCTTAGACATTCGCCTGTGCTCGTACAGATCAACGTTGTCGCCTCCGCCAACCTTGCTCATCCTCCTTTCCGCCGACGACGACATGTCGTGACTAGCGCTGCTCTGCCTCCTGTCGGCACTGGAAATTCTCCTGCCTCCTTGGGCGCTGCTGGTCCGCCTGCCGCCGCCCTGCCCTTTCTTCCGCATCTCCTTCGCGTAACTTTCCATCATGTTGGGGTAGTACTCGTGGAGGCCGCTCCTGGCGAGCCACATCTCTAGCTTCATGCCCTCCTGACCGTAGTTGATCCACGAGTGCTTGCTGCTCTCCTTAACTGACAAATTGAGGACCCCCAGGACACTCTCGTTCTTGAGTTTCGCCTGGAAGGCCCTCTTGCCCTCAAGAGCCCTCCACTGGCTCTGGAGCCGGCGGCAAGCGAGGTCCTCTTGAAAGGTGTACTGAGGACAGTCGTGCACGCCCACCGACTGTTTGGTGATTTCATTGTAGTACCCAACGATCTCATTGAAGCGGTACCTCTCACTCCAGCCATAGGGTAGCGCGAGCTTCGTGTACTTGAGGGTCGAGGTGGTGCGGATTGACGGCCTCACCAAGTCGAAGAGCTTCTTGCTCGCCATGGCCATGGCGCTAAATTTCATCTGCTCGAGATCGGGCCGGTGATCCTTCGTCCCGTGGTTCCACTGGTTCCCTGAGACGTGGTCGATGACGTCTTGCTTCTTGTTGACATTTCCTTCTCCGGTCGACCAGCCCTCTGCGTAAACCTGCTTCACGTGAGCGATGCGCTCATCTCGCGAGAGGTGGATGAGGGGGAAGCCACAGCCCTCCTCGTACTCCTCCAACACGCCGTCGATCGCATCCTGCTTCACGAACCACTTCTTGATCTGCTTGCTTCGCAGCTCGGCGTTGCGCTTCTTCTCCTCCTCGCTCTTGTCCACGAGATCCTTGATCTTCTTGTCGTTCTCGTTCATGAGCTCGTCAGAGACCTTGATCAAGCTCCTCCTGACCGCTCGCTCCTCCGTTTCGTCATCGTACCGAATCTTATAACTGAGCACCTTGCCCCCCCTAACGTTCTCCAACACCACCGTCCCGGGGAAGTAGTTCTCGTGCCCCCCGAACCTCGCCTCGACCTTCATGCCCTCCTTCAGCTTCATCACCCTTATGTCATCGCGGTGGACGGCGGGCTCGTAATCGCCGTCGTCGTAGACGATGCCGAAGGTGTTCTTGGGGTACCACTTGATGCCTTGGGGGGAGATGTACTCCGTCGGGTTGATCTGGAAGACGGTGCCAGAATAGTATATGGCGCCCCCCTGGAACTTCGCCTGCACGCAAGCCCCGAGCTCGATGTTCAGGTCGGTGTCCATTAGGTCGTCCGCCTCCTTCTGGAACTTATCCTTGGTATCCGTGCTGCCGTCGTCGTACTCGTAGACGGGCTCCCCGTTTTTGTCCTCCTCGTCGGCTAGGACAATGCAATCCGGATCGAAGTCTTCGCCGACGTCGCCCACCATGGTCACAGTGTCGAATGAGAAGCTGAGCGTGACCGCCTGCTTCCTCTGCTTCTGCAGGGCCTTCCATTTCTCCTTCTCTTCCGCCTCTTTCTGCGCCCTCAGCCTGTCTCTCTTGATCCTCTTGACCATGGTCTTGGCGAGGTAGATCCTACCAAGGCGCTGCATCACCAGCAGCTTCATCCACTGTTCGTAGGAGTAAAGCGGCTTGTCCACGAGCTCGAGCGTCTCCTTGACAATTTCGCGCTTGACGCGCTTAGTCACCTCGCAAGTGTAAAGGTAATAGCCCTCGTCCCCGTCGTTGACCTGCTCGTTCTGGCGCCACTCCTCCTTCCACCCGTGCCTCATGACGTACTGCAGCTCCCACTCTATGCGTTTCTTCTCCTCTTCGATGAGCCAGAGCTTGTGCTGCCGGTCGTACTCCTCCTGCTCCTTTCTCCTATCCTCCTTCCACACGTCCATGACGTGGTTGTTGTTCTTCATGAACAAGTAATCGTCCTTTACCTTGTTGACGAACTTGGCCTCTCTCGCCATCTTCATGATCCTTCCCGCGTTGAAACCTCTCGCAGCCTGCTGAAGCTTCCTCGAGCCGTCATCCATCTCCTGCAACTCGACGAGGAGGTCGTAGAGCGCCTTGGCACCCTCCCTCTCCCGCTTGTGGTGATTGTTGATCTGCGACCTGGTCGCGTTTCCGAGGCGGTTCTCCCGCTTCTTCCTCTGTTCGTTGTCCTCCACGATTTCGACTTCGTGATGTATTCGGTAGTGCAGCATTCGCCAGCCCTTCACCAGTTCCTGAGTCTTCTCCGCCGCGTACAGCATCATGTCCATCGCCTTGGCCACGCGGCTGTCGTCCCAAGCGTGCTCCTCAGCAGTGACGTTGTGCTTGTGCAGCTGATCGACGTGCTCCTTGGCCTTTCCGGGCGTGTCGAAGATGGAGAAGAAGCGACGGAGCTGGAGGCACGTGAGAGGCCACCCGAGGATCTTACCCTGAGCGAAGAGCTCCGCGCGGGACTTGTAGCGGTCGCCGTAGCACGTCTCAAAGACCCTGCGAATTTCCATCGACTTCTTCTTGTTGTCATTCGGCAATAAATTGTACTCGAAGTAGTTGGTCCTTTCTTTGGGGGTCATCTCAGAAACATTTTTGTACAGGAAGCTACCGAGGGTCAGGATGGTCTCCCTCAGCTTGGCAGCGTGCATGATGCCGAAGTGACGGTCACCCTTGATCTCCTCCTTAATGCCGACCTTGATTAGGTCGTCATCGCTCATGGCGAAGAGCTGGGCGGAAGTGGTGATGTGGTGCTTCTGAAACAGGGGCAAGACGTCGTCCATGATGCCGAGGCGGAAGCAGAAAACGGTGAGGTTTACGCCGCACAAATTTCGGTTCGGGTTGAAGAGAAAGTTTGACTTGGCGAAGCACTCGTCGACGATTTCGCAAATATTGCTCATGTCCTTGAAGGGACTGGTGAGCTTTCGCTGCATGAAAAGGAGCTTCGCCCTGGCTCGCTTGATCTCGAGCATCCTCCGGTACTTTTGCTGAATGAGGGTCGCGGCCTCAAGCCTCTCCCTTTTCCTTTCCCTCTCGAACCACATCGCCTTCCGAAGAGTGTAACCCCGCCAGACCTTGCCGATCGTGTTGGAGGAGTCCCTCTTGAGCTTCTTGATACGCTGGACCTCCTTGATCTCGGCCTCGTGCGTCATGCGGGCGATGAATGCGCTGGCAACCTTGCTCTGCAGCGACCTGAGTATTCGCAGGGCAGTCCTTCGCCCCATGAAGCCGCGGGCGACCCTTTCGATCTGGATGCTCGCCCTGGTCCTTCTGATCCACCTCCGAGTCCAGACGCCGTGAACAACAGCCTGGAGGACGGTCGCGGCGTAGTGGAATTGCCTTCTGTGCTCCCTTCGCTCCTTCTCCTCTGCTCGCGCGTTCATCGTTATGAGGTGCTGCAAGAACCTGCCCTTCTTCCCGTGGTACCACGCGAACGAAATCATGGTGGCGGCCCGCTTCCTCTTTTTCATCATGCCCCTCGCCCAGTGCCTGAGCTTTCTGTTCGCCCACTTCTCCAGTCGGAGCTTGTCCACGAGATTCGTGCCAGCGGCGTTCCTGGCCAAGCACTGGATCCTAACCGCGGCCGTCAAGTACCTCTTCTGCAGGTGTGCCTTGAAAACCCGCTGGATCTTCCTTGCGTGTGCCTCGCGCCCGTATCGCCTAATGAGCCTCTCAAACTCCTTCTCCTGCTTGTCGGTCTCCCGAAGAACTCCCAGAAGGACAAATCTTGGAAATTCTCCCTGAAGTTTGTACCAGAAGAGCTGCAGCCTGACGGCGGCGTCGTAAAGTTCTGCCTTGTCCGCCTTGATCTTGGCGACGACTCGCTTGGCCCTGAAAATTCTAAACGCTCTCTGGATCCTCGGAGGCATCGACAGCTTGAGCTCAATCCTCTTCCTGTACTCTTTCTGTAGGGCGATGAACAAGAGCTTCGCCCTGTAACGCCTGAACACGCGCTGAGCCAACCTCGCGGCCTTGAGCAGTCGCTGGTACTGCCACTTCTTTACGATCATCCTCGCCATGCTTTCAATCAAAATCGCGTCCGTCCGCAATCTCATGAACTCCTTCCTCTTGACCCACATCCTCCACACACTCTGCACAATGATCGCAGCCTCCTTCATCAGGAGGTAGCGGGTGCGCTCGGTGACCATGCGGAAGCGAGTTTGGATGGCGAGAGCACCGGCCCAGAACTGACGCTTTTCGGTTCGGACGCGCGGATTTATTATGTATTTGATGCCCTTGCGAAGGGGC
This sequence comes from Triparma verrucosa, assembly GCA_030267905.1. NCBI lineage: Eukaryota > Bolidophyceae > Parmales > Triparmaceae > Triparma > Triparma verrucosa. Next base: position 20,348 of record BRXX01000088.1, on the reverse strand, counting down.
GCGAGGTAAATGTCGGAGAGGGGGCCACCGATGGGGCAGCTATCGTGCATCATGAGGAAAATCTTCTTCGCCCTGTACCTGTAGATCTGCGCCTGAATCTTGACAGCGGTGGCGTCTCTCTCAAGATATATGAGGTAGCTGACGCATCTGTTCCACCTATCGAAGGTCCTCTTGAAGAGCCTCAGATCGATCTCTCTGATGATTACCTTGAGCTTCGCCCTGCCGGCCTGGGCCCTGTACTCAGCGTGCTTCTCAATTTTAACCATCTCATCCACCTTGACCTTCCAGATACTCAGCGCCGTCGCCATCTGGGCGGTCTCAAAGCCCTTGATCCACAACTTGAAGGCGTCGCAAAGGCGCTGTCTGCAATATTCGGCCCCGCCCTCAACCGTGAACAAGAACCGTAAGGGCAAAGCCTTGTTCTGCATGTGCATCGCAGCGTCTATCTTGTTCTTCAGGCTCGCCGAGTGCTGCTGCAGCGTGAGCTTGTGGTTCTCCAGAATGCTCATAATGCTTACATGGTCAGTCCTGGCGATCTTTTGGATTTCAGAGTTGGGCACCAGCTTGTCGTCGGCCCTGACAATGGCGTGAAGTCGCCGGCGCCTGTATTCTTCCTTGGCCTCGGCGCTGGCCAAGTTAGCCCTCTTCGAGGCTCGCTTTGACTGGGCCGTTGTCAACTGGAGGCGGCGGTAGTCGTCGAGTTCCACAAATGTGCCCGGGTTGAAATTCGGAGTCATGGCCATTATGTCAGCGATCTCGTAGGGAGACACGGGACGATTGGCCGTGATGGCGCGCTTCGGGCTCTGCGAGCGGCTTTCGGGGGAGAAAGTTGCAGTACGCGTGCGCTTGGGCTCGGCGGTTTCAGAGAACACGTTCTCCTCGCCGTCATCTTCTATATCTAATGTCATGGTTTTATTTTTGGGAGGAGGGGGGGACATGTTGGGCGGGAAGAAAGCAAAGCTGGTGGAGGTTGACATCATGTCCCGGGCTCGCTGAATCTCTCGGTTTTCGTACGAGCCGGCGTCTCCGGCCAGGACTTGATTAAAGAGGATTTTCTCCTTCTTCTCCTTCCTTTTCGGAGTTTCCGGCTCCGGCGTCTTGGGAGTGGCAGGCTTGTCAACGTCACGCTTCTTCTTGGTGGTGCTGTTGAAGTTCGTCGTGGCCCAAGCCTTCGTCATGAGGTCCTCATTGACGCCTTTACTCGGTGTCCAGACTTCACGGCCGTCCGCAAAAGCCTTCTCCTTCCAATCCTCCCCCGGAAGCTCGTAATAACCATTCGCCTTGGGCTGCATCGCCCTTATTTCTTCGAGATTGTACATTGTCTCTATGTTTTTGTATTCCGACACTATTTGGTCGCTCGTTCGAGGCCTCTTGGCTAACTCTGTGGGGGATCCTCTAGGCGAAGGGAATGTCGGACGATGGTTTGACGTGTGCGGGCGGGGCACTCCGAGATAAAGGCGAGGGACCTGGTAGCCCAATTTACTGTCCTTGCTATAAAAGTCACCGGCTGCCGCGGAAGGCACAGGCACGTCCCAAGCGGGCTCGTCGTCGAAGAGAACGCTGCGTGTTGGGGTGGGAGTGGTGCGAAGGGGGTGAGTGTGTGCGTGTCGTGTGATTGTGGGGGGGGGGGCGACACTTGGTCGAGATGATAAGCTCACCTGGATCGCGGTTCATGATTGCCGACGTTCGAAAGCGATATGAACCTTTCTCCTTCCGCGTTCGTCAGCTCGCCAGCGATCATGCTCTCGCTCATTGTCTTTCGTGGATGGGGCTTGTCTCCCAACAGCTCCTTGTCAAGGTCCGGGGCTTTCATGTAGTCAGCAAGCGTAAGGTCAGGAACGATGTTGTTGGTTTGCCGGAAGTATGTGCGTTCCTTGGCCATCGGAGATTCCGACTGTTCGGATGAGGGTGATTGGTTCGCATTGTCGAACAAGTCGTCCAGGCCGCCGCCTTCGTCATCCAGCCCAAAGTCATCCACCTCATTCTCCATCTCACTACTCGCGAGACTGACCACATCGGTCAGCGTGGATTTCTTTGAGGACTTGTACTTAGCACGGTTAGAGGCCATCAGGCGCTGCTTGTCCGTGGAAGTTGTGTTAAGCGCCACCTTGGGGGGTTCTGGAGTTGCAGCCATGCGGTAGAGGGGAGTCGGAGGAGGTTCAAAGCTGGAGGGGGAGGGAGAGTTAGGTAAGTTAATGGCTTTCAATTCAAGCGCCAGTAAAGCAACAGAACGAAGGGGAGGAGCGAACGAAGTGAACTAAGCTAACTAAGCTAACTAAGCTCACCTGTACGGATCAGGATCCTCCTCGCTCAAGTATTTACTCAACATCACAATGATCAAACTGCAGTTTTTGCAGATCTTATCGCAGTCAGACTTGGAAGGCATGGGGCGTTCCTGGAGCTGAACGTCAGCCGATCTCGCCCCCTTCCTCTTTTTGTTGTTCTTCATCTTCCTCTTCGGTGACGATGAGCTGTCGGAGGCTATCTTCTTCGAGGCCCCTATCACGTCCACGAGGGCATCCATGACATCCCCGGCCTGGACAAGGAGTTGCTTCTTCAAGTAAAATTTATCGTCCTTCCCCTTGAGCATGAGAATCCGACCGACCGCCCAACCCGCCAACCCCCTATCATATATGTTCGCCGACTCGTCCATTAAAGTCGACAGGGTGACGGAGAAGGTGTCCGGGTCATGGTCTGGAAGGGGATGAGGGAGCGAGGGAGACGAGGGGAACGGGTGAGTAGGGGGTCGTTCCAAGTGATAGACTACGAGAGGGCTACAGGAATAAGAAACGCCATGCACCTTCACGCAGCGCTATTGAAACCGGCGATCAGGCGAAATTGACCCTTGCCCCTTTGCCCATGGTCGGCTCACCTTTTGGCCTCATTGCCAAATTTACAACCAGGTTTGGGTCAAATGTAGGACCAGGAAGGATAGTCCCCGAAGTTGACGAGGTGCGGAGGGACATACCAGACGCCATGTGAGAAGCTGGCCCCGGGGGGAGGAGTAGGAGTTTAAGCCTCGAAAGACTGTTTGGGGAGGGTTAGGGTTAAGGGAGAGAGAGAAGAAGGGCCTATTACGTCCCGGAGAGGAAAATGGGGGGGGGAGGGAAGGGAAGCAGTTAGAGGGCCAGGGGGTCGGGGCCTTCGACTTTTGAAATTGTCTGCTTTCCCCCAATCTGTGTTTTGTAGGGAGTTTCACAGCTTTGGGCTGAATGAGGCTAACTTTCATCTTGGCGACCGACAGTTGACCTTTAATTATTAAATTGCTTCCCTCCGTGGTCATTTTAGACAGTAACTGATTAGCTTGCGGCACAAGACCGTCATTCTGAAACAAACGCGCAGCTCCCTTGCACACATGGGGCCGAGGGGAGTGCACAAGGCGATAAATACACAGAAGATGCAGGCCGTGCAGCTTAGTGAGGAAGATCATGGGATATCTTTCAACCCCCGTGCGGGGGACAACAGAAGACCCTGGGCCAAGGCTCGGAAGAAGAAGGGGGGCGGCGAGTTCTGGAAGAGGCACGCGGCTTTCAGGAGCGCGAAGCGAGTACACAAGAGATCTAACCGGCACAACATCTTTTTCACTGCGATCCTGGCCGGCCTCATGCTCTGCGCCATATACGCATATGACGGGGGCAGCAAGGGGACGAGGTGGGCGGTTGGTCCTGAAGGCGACCTGGAGGAGTTTGACTTCTTAGGTTATCGGCGACTGGGGGATTTGGGGGGGGCAGGGATGGGGCCGTCGGAGCTTGGGAGAAGACTTGAGGAGGAGGTGAGTTTAAAATTTGGCTTCTTGGGCGTTGCGAGGTTGCCCGGCTGCCCGCGCCCAGCTTTGACCCCCCCCCACCCCCCCTCGGGCCCCCCCCCCCCCCCCCCCCCGTCTCACCCCTCCCTCCGCCCTCCCCCTCCCTCCCCTCCCCCCCCGCCCCCGTTACCTACCGCAGGAGGAAATCGTCTGTAAGAATGACACCAAAACTGAGAAGGAGCTAAATTGCGATGCCAACGATTACTGCATATCTCCGCAATACTTCGACGACCCCTTCACCGAGTCTCAGCTCAGAGGTGGTGCCCTCGCCTTCCACTTCTTGGTCATGATTTGGATGTTTGCGGGGCTGGCCATAGTTTGCGATGATTACTTCGAGAGCAGTTTGGAGAGGTGAGCCAGAGATGTTGAGAAGTCAGGCCACAGGCCCGCTGTTCCATTCTATTCTAACCCCGCTCCGACCTCAGCATCTGCGAGAGCCTCGACCTCAAGGAAGATGTCGCAGGAGCAACTTTCATGGCTGCTGGCGGCTCTGCCCCTGAGCTCTTCACGAGTGTCATGGGCGTCTTCGTTAGCAAGAACGACATAGGTTTCGGCACGATTGTAGGATCGGCCGTCTTCAACGTCCTCTTCGTCATTGCAATGTGCGCCTTTGTAGTCCCCAACCTGAAGGTCACTTGGTGGCCTCTGGCGAGGGACTGCATAAGCTACTGTGTTGGAATCATCGCTCTCGTAGGCGTCGTGATTGACTTTGAGGTTCACCACTACGAGGCATTTATACTGCTAATGTTCTACGCCGGCTACGTCACCATAATGTACTATAACGAGGCGTTGGAAGCGTGGACTACGAAGCAGGTGAGGGAAGGCAAGGAAGGAACAGAGAGCCCCCCCTCCATACACACACTAACTCTTTGCGCTACCCTTACCAGCTCGATTTGTCGCTCGAGGCGAACAAGAATATGCCCCCATGGAAAAAGTTTCTTGACGGCGTCGTCTCAAGTACACCTTTTGACATAATGATTTACGCTGCCATCACCATCAACATCGTCTGTGTTTTCTATACAACTCCCACTGCCACCGTGATCAACAACATCTGCAGTGCCATATTCATCGTCGAGGCAGCGGTAAAGATCGCTACGTACACTTTCTTCGGATATTGGAATAACCCAATGAATGCTTTCGACGGCGTCCTCGTGATTCTCATCATATTTGAGCTCCTTGTGACTTCTGGAAAGGACAGCGTATCTGGAAATTTGAGAGCAGCAAGACTCTTTAGGTGAGTTACCAGTAGGCGCGCCGTACCGAGCGAAGCGAGGCCCGAGCGCTAGCGAGCGGGGTCGGGCCAGAGCGCCAGACTCCTAGGCGCAACCGACAAAACTTTAGCGCCGCCCACTTACATTCTTTTTTTGCGCAGATTCGTGAGGGCCCTTAGGGCTGTCAGGGTCATTAAGATGTACCGGGCGTTTTACAAGGAGACGGTCGATGCCAGCACTCAGACCGAGGACGGAGATAGCGACGTACAGGGCCATGAGACTCTGACGATAAGAAATGGTTACACCTCCAGTTCAATCGTACCTGTTGCTGGGGACGACGAGATACGAGACCCAGTCGGGGTCAATGGGAAGGAAATAGAAAACGGCCACCAAGGCCGGGGGGATGAGGAGGAGGGCGAGAAGGACGACGATGACGACGACGACGACGACGACGACGACGACGACGACGACGATGACGACGGACCAGTCGAGCTCTTCGATATGGGCGATACTCTAGGAGACAAGCTGTTTTGGGCCTTCAAATTCCCCATTTCAGCAGCAATGTACTGCACCATCCCCGATGTCAACAAAGAGCGGTTTTCTGAAGGTTACTGGTTCTGGGTCACATTTTTCATGTCCATTATCTGGATAGCGCTCCTCGCCTTCGTCATGGTGTGGATGGCGACTATCATCGGAATCATAATTGGCATCCCTGACCCCGTCATGGGTTTAACGGTTTTGGCTGCGGGAACTAGCATCCCAGACGCACTGAGCAGTCTCGCGGTCGCACGCAAGGGCCACGGCGACATGGCCGTCTCCTCGTCAATCGGCTCGAACGTCTTCGATATCCTCATCGGTCTGCCCGTTCCCTGGTTCCTCGCCACAACAGCGGCAGGCATGGACTTCGTGGAGATTAACTCGGACGGCCTAAATATAATGGTCCTGATGCTGTTCGTAATGGTTGGACTTGTAATTGTGACCATCAGAGCGTCTGGGTGGGTACTTACCCTGAAGTTAGCGTGGATGATGATGGCCCTGTACGCTGTGTTTGTTGTATTTAGTTTGCTTCTGGAGTACTGCATTTTAATCTCCTGTCCGTGTGGGATGGGGGGATGATGGGAAGGTGGAGGAGATGGGAAGCGGTGAGGAGAGGGTGAGGGGTAAAGGTGGAGTAGGGGAGGGTGAAAGGGGAATAGGCAGGGGGGACGAGAGGGGGATAGGTTGGGGAAGGCAAGGAGGGATTTGTTTGATTAAAAAAATACGTTACCCGGGTGCTTTATTTTTAATTTAATTGCTGTATCCTATCTAAGAGAACATTCCTTGTTCCTTGATGTCCCACCACTTCATTGGCAGCTTATCCTCCCCCATCGTCAATGTAATCTGCCAGCGTAGATCCCACCAAGTTGGCGGGTTTCGGGTGAACTCTTCGAAATTTTCGAAAGCCCATCTGGAGATCTCCTCGTCATCTGGCCTATATTCTGGTGGCAGCGATGCCGCTAGGAATTGTAGGTCGGAATCTTCAGAGTTCCAGAAATTCTCGATAGCCCAGTCGCGGCCGACTATGGTTACATCAAGGTTCGCAAGGAGGACCTCTCGGCTGTTCTTGAACCAATCCGGTTCGTTGTTTACCCAACTCTTCCAATCTTTCATCCAATATTTAATCTCAAGATCAGGCGGAAGCAGATGGTGGCTGACGGTCAGTGCTTGGCATTTAAGGCTGTTCAGCGTATCTTGCTCTTTGATCCTTTTCCTGCGCTCTCGCAGTTCCTCTTGTCTTTGAGCCTCCATTTCGTCATCGTCGGCAGGCTGTTTTCTCGTTGCTCGACGTGCGCGACCTGTATTCGGCGTAAGTCGGTGTGATCGGCGGCGATCGTTGTCCGGGCTTCGTATTTTCCTACCACCCGGCGAACCTGAACCTAGACTAGGTGGAGAATAGCCGGATTTTTGTGCGGTGATCAGTGTTTTGACCCCGCCTCCCCGCCAGTAGTTATCGTACATGTACTTTTTCGGATTTTGCGTCGATGTAAAAGTGCTGATATAATCCTTCCTCATCAGATAAACGAAGAAGGTCAGGGAAAGAAGAAACGCAATATTCGCACCCGTAAAGATGGGCACTGTGTACGTGTCCCAACCGTGAAGTCGGTCACTGTCGTCATCTTTCGGGGCGGCAATTACCATTATGGCAAAGTTCACAAGCCAACTGTAAACTACCCAGAAGGTGAAAAGCCGACCGCCGACGCTGCAAGCATTCCGAAAGAGAATCTGAGGTGCAGACGTTGTGGTCATCCACTCGACTACTCTTATCAGACTTTGACCGAAGAAACTGCTAGGCCCTCTTAGCATATGCCAGGTCTTGAGAGACCCCTGGACGATTTTTATGGACACTAAAAATAGCAATAGGTCGATGCCCCAAAACGCATACACATACGTCGGGTTGTGGTTGAATAGAGCGGCGCACGATATCAGCCGAGCTGCTGAGAAAGAAGCAATTAAAAACATCATGCTGATCATCGTGCCAATTCTACTCTCCACAGAGTCGGGGATGAGGCCGTAGAAGAGAGGAACCCGTGATCGCAAGTACGAATCCGTATCACCGTAATATGTGAGGGAGGCCTGGGTGTAGCCTATCATAGCCAGGCTCACGCTAATTGACGAGAGAAGGATGTTTGAAGAACTGGAAGAGCACGTTTGGCTCAACGCAAGCAGGTTGCAAAGCTGGCAAAATATCATCGGGATATCACCGAAGCAAAGGTCAAGCTGCTTTTCGGCGAGGAGCTCCATAGTCGGTTCGAAGATTTGCCCGTCGCCCTGTCCAGTGCTGGCAATTATGTTCTTTACGTCAATGACCGGCTGGGACGGTAGGTAACGGGGGCGGGGGGGGAGGGGAGGGAGGGGGAGGGCGGAGGGAGGGGTGAGACGGGGGGTTGGGGGGGGGATACCCGAGGGGGATTGGGGGGGGTCAAATCTGGGCGTGGGCAGCCGGGCAACGTCGCAATTCACTTCTCACCTTCAAAAACGTAATAGCGGCTGCAAAATCCTTCCATTTTTCGTAGTTCGAGCGAGATGTATCCACGTTTTGGGCAGCGCTGAGGCCCAGTTTGGCACAGAGCTGTATAACGTAAGTAATTGCCATCGCAAAACCCAAAGTCCACTCGTCCACACCTCCCACCGTCGTGCACTGCTCGTCGCCATCGCCGTCGACCTTTCCTATAAATCCGAGATTAAGTAGGATAAGGTAGAAGTCTAGGCAGATGTTGATATAGTTGAGGATAAAAATGAGCGCAACTTTGCCCCTCAGTCCCCACCAGGCTCTCATAACAAGTTCGTGGGCAACAACAGAGATCATCGGTAAAAACCACTCATGAGTGGAGCAAAAATCTTCTAAAAAGTCACTTTGCAAGTACCACTGTGGGAGAGAGGGGAGGGGGGAGCGTATTAGAAGGAGCGGCAGGTGGCGGGTGGCGGGTGGAAGATTCCGTTCTCACCTCCTCGACGCTGCTCTCCGAGTTGGCACAAGTGAATAAACTGACTGTCAAGCTGCTTCCTAATTTCTGGCCAAAGGTGGCCGCCTCATCGGGTGGCAGCATCGCGCAGGCTTGAAGACTGTCGAGAGAGTGAAAATATGATGAGGTCATCGTTCTCGAAATTACATGCCGCCGACAGATGTGCCTCAGCACATAAATCTTTATTGAATCCCAGCTGAGAGCTTCAAGCTTGGGCTTGTTCATCACTATCGTCGTCAAAAGAGGCCTCAACCAAAAGTTTCTCTTCCCGCTCGTGCCGTCGATCTTAATTCCAAGCTCGAAGTCCTGCGACGAGCGTAGCGAGTCGCATGAAGATGGGCGTTAGCTACTTGGAAATGCGCAGCGATGACAGTGGCATCGCCCGCAGAAACTCACCTTCAGGCCCTTGTACTCATCGACGATAATATCGACAATTCCCTTGGGTGACGAATTTTTTGTTGGGTCCCTGAGGACATTTACGACGAATTCTCCTATTTCCAGTCCATCGAGGGCGTCGAGGTCGTAGATGTGCTTGCTTCGGAGGGGGAGAGATTCGCCTCCGTCATCTGTAACGTGCAGTGTGTAGTGTGCAAGACCAGGTGATGGGTGAGTTGAGTGTGTGAGGGGACACACCCTTCGACCTTTCGATAACTGACTCACCTGTGTCGCCATATTTTTGCTCCAGCTTCGACACCGAAGGAATTATTCCTGCACGAGCAACGCGATTCTTGTTGTTGTTCTTGGGTGTCACCGGAGGGGTTCGGCCCAAGTTCCGAGGACGAGATGCTAAGAGCTTAGTTTTACTCCTCTGGCGAAAGTCTGCAGGAACGTTACTATCCCTCCGGCCGGCTGAACCCTGATCTGATCTACCACCGGAGGGACTGACGGGGCTGGAACGGCCAGAGGGGGAAATATTCATTGCTTTTGGAGGCTTATTATTAGGAGATGATGGCTGTTGGCTTACTCCGGTCTCCAAGTCATCTGCGGACGTTGGTTGGGTCGGTGGAGATTCCTCGTCTACAACAGCAATTTTTATGTGCGCCTTGCTCATATTTTTATGAGGGTCAATGGGCGCTGGGGCAGGTGGTCTTCAAGGGTTTGTTACCCTTGTTTCCAGCGCAGGTCCTGAAGCAGGGTGGAAAGTGGAAAAACTGGTGTGTGGAGTTGGCCAGGATGATGTTTGGTTTGTCCGACCTCTAAGATGGAATTTTCGTCATATGGTAAGCTGATAGGTGGCCACGACCCCCCTCCTCCCCACAGACGCGTTATGTGTGTGTGTGATTTGTTGATTTTGTTCGAAAGGAGGAAGGCTTCGTGTTGCGGCTGCTTTTGAAGATGGAAGAGGAGTTAATCATGAACCACCACGTTGTGCGCGGGTGAAAGATATGCCTTGTAATAATGAGAAAAAAAAATTATTGCGTGGTTGTAAAGGCGCCGGGTGGTAAAAGCACCTGACGGTTTCGTTTAGTTTTAGATTTTCTTGCTTGTATTTTTCTTTTCTTCTCGGATTGCCCTGATTAGATACCAGCTCCGTTTCCGACGCCGTTCGTGACTCCACTAACATTTCCGTTCGGCCCTCCCGGCGGCCCCTGCTGCCTCTGAGCCTGGATGTCCTTCCCTTGCTGCTTGCACAGATCGTACTCCTCCTTGTTGCTGGCGAAGAGCTCGATGTACCGGTTCCCGAGCATGTGGCGGTTGAGGGCGATCATGGCAGCGTGGCTTTCCTCGGGGGACTTGAAGATCACGAAGGCCTCCCCGGTGAGCCTGCCGTCAGGCCTGTGTGTTGTGAGGAGTGAAAGGTTTAGGGTTAGAATATCGTAGCAGTTATGGGTTTTGTTGGACCAGGCAGCTTCAAACAACTCGATAGCTTCTCACGACTGGATAGCTTCTCACGACTCGATAGCTTCTCACGACTCGATAGCTTCTCACGACTCGATAGCTTCTCACCTGAATCCCATAATCGTAGTGTCCTCGGCCGGGACGTTCGTCGTTCCGAAGAACTTCACGATATCCGCCGGGTTCACGGAAAATGGCAGCCCCCGCATCCTCAGGTATCCCGTGTGATCGGATATTTTCTGCCCCACGACGGGGAGGGGGGGGGCGGTGTTGTTCGGACGACGCTGGTAGTTGTTGTAGGGGCGGCCTTGGTGCTGGTTGTGGAAGAGGGGCTGACCGCGTTGTTGGGCGGTGATATGTTGGGCGCTCACAATGGCGTTATAGTACTGCTCGTATGGTTTGGGTTAGATATAATGTTCTCAGACCTCGTCTGTGTGTTTCTTGTCTCACCTCTATCCTCTTCCCCTGAAACACCTCAATATACCTCCTCCCCATGTGCTGCTTATCCCTCCCCAGCGCCATCTGAAAGTCCATCGGATTAGCGAAAAGCACCACCCCCTCGTTCTTAACCTTATCCAAAACGACATCAACGACGACGAGGCCCTGGAAGAAGATGAGGACGTCCTCGAGGGTGGCGGTAAAGGGGAGGCCGCGGATGCGGACAGCGGGGAAGACGCCGAGGACAGCCTCCAACGGGTCGAAGGAACCGGTGACGAAGGAGTGCCCGTTGGGGGAAGGGGGGGGGTGGGGCATCCCGGGGTGGTTGGAGAGCCCCTGGTTGGGGCCCTGAGGCTGAGGGATCTGGATGTCCCCGGGCCCGCCCGCGACGGTCGGAGCGCCCTGGAACTGCTGGTTCTGCTGGTGCATCATCATCTGGATCTGCTGCTGCTGCTGGAATTGCATGTGGGGGGGGAGCATCATGTGTGGGGACATCATCTCGACCTGGGGAGGTGTGTGTGTGGGG
>BRXX01000087.1:27024-106291 GCA_030267905.1 Triparma verrucosa | reverse complement strand
TAACCCTAACCCTAACCCTAACCCTAACCCTAACCCTAACCCTAACCCTAACCCTAACCCTAACCCTAGCCCTTACAGGTGTACTTTCATATACGAGAGGACGGGTGATAATTAAATTTTTCATGTAAAAACTACTTTTCTAAGAAGGTGTTAACTACTTAATTTATCAAAATGGGATCTGAAACCCTTTTTGTCTCAACCCCTCCCCTCCCTCCCTTCCTAAAATGTGCACCTATCCCCCCCTCCAAAAATGTGCCACCAAAAACTTCCCTGCCCCCCTCCTCCCCCTCCTCCCACCCCAATCCCAAATCCTAATCCCAAATCCTAACCCCACCCCACCCATTCCTCCCTCTCAAAATTTAGCTCCCTATGGCCTTGGCGACCAATCCAAGAGTGTTGTCCCCTTGCAAAAGGGTTCGTCTCTTCTGCGGGGCTTGCCCATCCCCAACTGTAGGGGAGTCCGTCTGTTCTTCTTTTATGCTGGCAGTTGCTCTTCTGTCGGCCGTCGGTGAACCCCCCTTCGGTGAAGCGGGGACAGCTTTGGGAGCGCTATTCCCGCCGTCGCCTCCTCGTCCACCATCTTGCAATTTTGTCGTCAGTCCCGTCAGCACATCAACACCTGGACTTCCTAGTCCCTTTCCGAACTTGGAATCCTTCTTCTTCTTGTTGTTCTTTTGCATGTCAATGATGTTCGCCTTGTGCTGGTAGGCGGCGTAGAACTCCTTGGTGATGCGTCCCGCTCTGATGGCGATGTTGCCCACGTGCCTGAACATGTTGATGAGCTCGTTACTGTTCTCTGCCAGGTGCTTTCTCAGCTCGTGGCTCTTGACGACCTCCGAAAAGGCCTCCTTCAGTTCTTCTTTCTTCCCACCTTTTGCTTCCTTCTTCTTGGTGTCCTCCATGTCCCAGGGTCCCTGATCGGTGGTTGGCAGCGCGGCAAGCATCTTGAGCTTATCTATCCTCTTGAGTAAGTGGAATGTGTTTTCAAACATGCTCTGACTGACGATGAGGCACCTCCACGCCCTCCCGAGCCTCCCCCTGCTCGCTGAAATGTACTCGTGGGACTTGTAGTACTTTGTCACCATCTCCGACAGCTGCACCTGCAGGCTCTTTTTTATGCTGGTCAGAGCCTCCATTAACTTCTTCCTTGTTGCTTTCTCCGTATTCCTATTGTAGCCAGCTTCCGGGTTGATCTGGTTCCTCTCGAGCTGCAGCGAGAGTGCGTGTTGACGGAGTTAGATTAAAATGTTCGAGCATGTTCGTCCATTCCCCCCTGCCCGCCCACCCCCCCCCGCTCCCTGCCCGCCCCCTCAAACTCACCTTCTTCAAACACTTTATCAAGCTCAGCTTGTCCTCCGGATTCACGCTGATCTTCTGGCCGGCCTCGCTTGATATGTGGGTGTCTATGTATAGTCTCGTGGCCGCACACAACCGGTTGATGCTTGAGCCGTCCATTATTATGCTCCTCACGGTCACCCAGGCGTTGATCTCGTTAATCTTCTGGTGCTCCCTCATAAAGTTGAAGATTGAAGAAGTGAAAAAGTCGCAGAGCTCATCGAGGGTGGGAACCCTAGAGCGGCTAATAATCTTCTTGCTCAGCTGCCTCTTGGTGCGGCTAAGGCCGTAAAGGAGGAAGTCAAGTCCGCCTCTGAGCTTCGGCACTGTTTCGTTGATGCTGGCGATTGCGTCCTTCAAGATGGCCATTATCTCCACGTTCTTGATGTCCAGCTTCATTTCTTTCTGGAGAGTGACGACCTTATCGTCCAGTCGCTTTTGCTGGTCTGCCTCGAGCGCCTTCACCTTGTCAGCGAGAATCTTGTTCCCCCTCTTCACGCCTCCGTACTTCTTGATGATGATGGCCAACCAGTCGAAGCCCTCCCTCTCACAGTCGTCCAGAGGGGTGTTGCCCAACCTGTCAATGGGGTTCACGTCGACGCTGTTCTTGCACTCCTTCAGCAAAAAGTCGACGACGGCCAGCTGGTTGCAGCTGCACGCAAGGTGGAGGGCGGTTCGGGCGTCGTAGTCTCCCAGGTTCAAATTCACTCCGTTGATGAAGAAAGTCCTGAGCTGCTCTATGTCGCCCTCGCTGGCCGCCTGGCACATCATCCCCGCGACGTCCATGTCGTCCGGCAGCCTGCCGCCGTTTTTCCTAAGGTACTCCGCCACCTCCTTGTGATCGTGCCGAATCGCGTCGGCTAAGGGCGTTCCCCCCCACCTGTCGATGCAGTTCAAGTCCGCCCACATGCTGTGCAAATATTTCACGATTCCCAAGTGCCCGTTGCTCGCGGCCAGGTGGATGGCTGTCCTATCGTCGTAGTCGCCCTCGTTGGGATCGTACATGTTGGCCACGAGTCGCTTCAACTGATCGAGGTCCTTGTCCGCAGCAGCCGCGCAAAGCTCTCCGGCCCTGTCAGTGCTCTCTGGCATCTTCGCGCCTTTGTTCCTCAAGAAATTTGCGACCTTGTCGTTCTTGTGCCTCACGGCATCGCTCAGGGGCGTTCCGCCAAACCTATCGACGGGGCTCAAGAACTCCGAGTCCATGTGCTCGCATAAAAACTCAACGCAACTGAGCTTCCCCTCGCTTGCTGCGAGGTGCAGCGGCGTCCTCTTGTCGTAGTCGCCTTCGTCGGTCAAGCGATCCTTTCCAAGTAGCTTTCTCAGCCCTTCCAAGTTGCCCTTGTGGCACAGGCTGCAGAGCTGGATGATCCTCTCCATCTCCTTTTTCTTTTGAGCCAAATTGATCCCATTCATGTGGTTTTCACCCAGACTGGTGGCGAAGGACATGAAGCTCGCCGCAGAGTACTTGCTGTCCCTCGAGTGATTACTGTCGGTTTCCAGAGCAGTGCCGCTCTTTCCACTTGCCTTGGAGCCCGTGTCACTTTTCTTGTCCGAAAACCCCGAATATGAGGACATCGCTGACGACGCCCTGCTGACCTTGCTCCTGACCGACTTTCCGTCCTCAACATCGCCCATGGTCAGGATGTTCTTGTTGATGATGTCCTCGTCATTAGGGTACAGCTTGGTCAAGTTGTTGTACTCGTCACGGCTCAAGGTGAAGAGCCTAGCAACGCCGTTGCTCAGGGTCTCGCAGCTGGTCTGGTGACGCAAGCCAAAGAAGAACTCCATCTCTCCCGCGACGGCCCCGGGCGACATCACCTCGACCGGCACCATCGTTTGCTCCTCCGGGTCGAACGTCAAGATCCTCAGCTCACCGAAGCTCAAAATGTAGAGAGTTTTGCAGTTGTCGTTCATCTCGAAGATGTAGTTGCTCGGGGCGATGGTCTCCTCCCTCAAAACCGTTGAAAGAGAGTCCAAAAAATTGGGGTTGCAGTCCTTCAGCGCGTTCACTCCGTTCAAGAGCCCCCTGCTAATATAGTGCGCCACCTCCACCTGCAGGGTGTGAGACAAGCTCCTGTAGACGTCCGTTTCCTGATCTTGCGAAATTCCGGTGGCCTTCTGGTGAGCCTTGAACTCGAACGTCTCCCTTATGTCCTTCTCGAGCTTCTTGGGGAGATTCCTCTTCTCGATGAAGCGCTGGATGCTGGCAACTTCGGACTTGTTCTGGACCAGCGTCTCGTCCCTGCTCATGAACATCGCGGACATCGCGCCCAAAAAGTAAGCGTACAGGGACAAGTTGAGCATCATGATGAAGCCCACCACCAGCCTCTCGCGCGGCGAGGAGGGCAACAGGTCGCCGGCTCCCATCGCCGATAGTGTCCCGAAGCACCAGTAGAAACTCAGCGCCCACTCGTCGAACTTGAACTCAATCTCCGTGGCGGTGCGATTCAAGCGGTACAGACTTCCGTAGCCGTCATACTCCATGTTTTTGTTGTGAAGGTAGCTGGTACCGTCGGTAGGCATGGAAACGATGCTCACGTAGTACCAGATGCAAGCCAACAAGTGCAGGACGACCATCAGCGTAAAGCCGTGACCGACCATGTCGCTCAGCGCATCCTGTTTGACATGCTGGTGGTGGCGGATCTCCCTCCGCACCGACGCCATCCTAAAGAGGCGAAGCAACTTCACCCAGGCCACGTTTCTCTTCGACCCGCCGGTGGCCTCCAAGAAAATATCCAAGGGGGCCGCTGTGAGGGCGTCGAAAATGAAGTTGTTCTTCAGGTAATTCTTCATCACCTTCTCGCGCTTGAAGATGTACACGGAGCGCTTGTTCTGGTAGGCCGTTACGAATTTGAAGAGGATGTCGGCCCAAAGGAAGACATCAAGGAACAAGAAGAGACGGTTCCAGTGGAATGTTATGACGTTGGGGATGGTAATGTATACCTCGTTGGGCGAGGTTGACAAGAACGCAATTGTATGCGGCACCAACCACAAGTAGAATATGCTCACGACCACCATGACGTTCTTCCAGTAGATTTCACAGAAGTTGCTTCGAGGGTGCAGGATGTACCAGGGCGTGCCTTCGGGAATGACGATGTTTTCTAGCCGTCGCTCCACCTCTCTTCGAGAAAGGGTTAGCATCCTCGTCTCCAGCATGTTCCGGAGAGTGTACGAAAAGTCGTCGAAGGTAATAACCCCGAGCCCCTGCCGGTCGAAGCGGTGGAACAGCTTGACCCTGTACCGCGTTGGAATCTCGACGTCGAAAATGATCTTAATCAGCTTCTCGAACTCGTCCCTGTCGATGTTTCCACTGTCATCGTCGTCGATTGATTGGAACGCCTCTTCGTACTGCTTCGCGTAGGTACCCTGGATCTGAAGCTTGTCCAAGATCTTCTGATCAATTTGGCGCATGGAGAACATGCATCCAGCGGGGAGAAAGTTTTCAACAGTCCAGAATAAGTTCGAAAGGGAGTCTTTGATGCAGGTTATCCAC
Organism: Triparma verrucosa; assembly: GCA_030267905.1. NCBI lineage: Eukaryota > Bolidophyceae > Parmales > Triparmaceae > Triparma > Triparma verrucosa. The sequence continues at coordinate 101,460 of BRXX01000087.1, read as the reverse complement.
CTATTCCTCTTCTTCTTGTCCTCGTCGTTTTTGGATGACGCGATAGAAGAGACTGCTGAAGCTGCCGAACTTTGGCCCTTCTTCCTCTTCTTCTTTCCCTTCTTCTTCAGGTAGCCTTTTCCGCCTTCCTCCTCGCCTCCGCTCGAGTCCATCCCATCCTCGTGGTGCTCATCGTCATCGCTCCAATTGTCGCTCATGTCATCCAAGCCGCTGTCGTCATCTGAATCCACGACCTCGGCATCCGTTTCCAAGACGCCGACGAGTTTGGCCATGATAATGGGAAACTCGTACTTGAACACGTGCTTTTTGTTCGAGAAGAAGGAGTTGCGGATCTCGTCGTTGCTGATTCCGTCCTCTGTACCGAAGACGTCCTTCATGGACATGAGCTGGCTCACAGCGAGCTTGCCGTCCGAGTCCGTGTCGAGCAAATTGAAGGCGGCATTGATGACCCTGAAGCCATGCGCGATTTTGCTGGTGTGGCTGTTTTGAAAGTGCGAGTGTCCGATGAACAAATTGCACAGGGTGGGGCTCTTGAGCAAATTTTTGAAACTGGTTTTCATGCTCGATGCCTGAGCGAGATTATCGTCAAACTGGCTCGTCCACGCCTGGCCTCTGCCTGCCGTCTCCTCGGTGGTATTCGCCTCCAGCAAAATTTTCTCGATTGTCACCTTGTTGGCTTCAAGCTCGTAGCTCGCCAAGAGAGTGTAAAGTTCCCTGGCGCCAATCTCATCCTCTACCTCAACGAAGCCTTTACGCGCGGTGGCGAACCGCTCGAAGTCCGCCTTCAAGGTGTTCAAGGAGGCTTCGATCTGCGTGAACTGTAGGATGACCTGGTGGAAGGAGTTGAAAGAGAGCTGGGGAACGGTTTGAGTTGTCCCCCCCCCAGAAAGGAAGCGATCAAGGGCGAAGCTCTCCCCCACCTTATTGTCGGCATTATTGCCGAACTTGGTGGACGGCGTGTGAATTTCCAACAGCGAAAAGTGAGCGTTGATGGCTTTTTCGTCGTAAACGGTCAAGGACAGTTGGCGAGAGTCGGTCATCGACGGCAAATGCTGGAGGGCCGAGGAACCCATCGCGTCCATTACGTGCTCGACATTTTTGACAGCTCTCTGGACCTTGTTGGAGGCGGACTGCGCCTCGAGGGTCATTTGCTTCGTGAGCTCAATAAGCTGCGTGTTGCGCTGGTGGCGATCATTCTGGGACTCTACGGTTGCCGCGCAGATCTCCCGCACCTTCCGAAGGTCCACAGCGTTGATGATCTTGATATCTTCCTCATCCAAGGGCTCGGAGGGCTCGCCCCCGGCCGACATAATGAGCTTTGCCACTTCGTAGTGCTTTCCGGCGACGGAATCATCCAGAGCCACCCGGCCCCAGCGATCCTTGAAGTTGACATCCGCCTTGGAGTTGAGCAAAAAATCTACCGAGACAAGCTGTCCCTCGGCCGCGGCCAGATGGAGGGCAGTTCTATCGTCATAGTCAGAGTCCTTGACGTCGGCACCGTGACGCTGGAGGAGCTTGAGACGAATGATATTTCCCTTGGCAGAGGCGTCGCAGAGGGCTCCGGACGCATACGCTAGATTCATCTTCCCTCCCGACTCCGACAGGAGCATTGAGATGAGCTCGTGGCCGTGAGACACGGCATCGTCGAGCGGGGTGTTGTTCCAGCGATCCTGCACGTTCACGTTGGCCTTCTCGTTCGCATTGGATATGAGCATCTCCACGACTTTCATGTTGCCCTCGGAGGCGGCGAGGTGAAGGGCCGTGCGGCCGTCGTAGTCTGCCGAGTTGGGCGAGATGCCGTGGGTCACCATCCGGTTGAGCTGATCGACGTCCCCGGCAGCGGCAGCTGAGCACAACATGCCTGCGGGGTCGTCGTAGTGCAACTCGGCGCCTTGCTCAGCGAGCAGCTCGGCGACTGACTCGTGCTTGGACGTGATGGCGTCGTGGAGAGGCTCGTGCCCCCAGCGGTCAGTGACCTGTACGTCGGCGCCCTCCTGAAGTAGGACCTGCACTACTCTCAAATTTCCTTCGGCCGCGGCCAGGTGGAGCGTCGTGCGCGAGTCGTAGTCGCCGCTGTTTACGTCCAAGCCCTGAGCGAGCATCTTCTTGACCTCGTCGACCTCGCCCTGCGAGGCGAAGTCGATCATGGCCCCAAGTGCCTCCTCGTTTCGCTTCACCAGCGCAGTGCGAATATCCTCCTTGATCTGTTTGAAGAGCTCGTCATCGTCCGCCACGACGCTCATCATTCCCGTCATGCCATCGGACGACCCCTTGTCGATGTCCTCCCCAACATTGTTGAGGCCGAATATGGCCAACACAGTGGATATGATCGTGCCGTGAGACTCCGGGTAAGAGTTGATGCAAGTCTCGTAGTCTGCCTTGGAGAGGGTAAGGAGAGAGACGTCAGACTCGCCGGACGCCCTGACCTGAAAAGGTTGAGGCATGTTCATAAAGAACGCAACCTCGCCGACCTGAGAGCCAAAGTGCGAGTCCTCCGTCACCTGCTTGACTAGCTGCTTGCAGTCCAGGTCGGAGTAAACGTGCACCGAACCTTGAGTGATGAAGCCCATCTCCCTGGACATGTCCTCGATCTTGAACAATACCTCGTTGGGCATTAGGTACTTTTGCCTCAGTTTCGTCATGAGGGAGTTGGTGAATTGAGGCGAGAGGCCCTTGAAGATGACGCTGCGCTGGATGAATGGCGAGTACTGGCAGGCGCAGAACTCGATGAGAATATTCGTTGGCATTTCGCTGATGAGTTCCTCGTCGTTCTCCGAGTCCTGCGCGTGGGGGTTTTAGAATTTATTTATTGTTTTGTTGCATGTGCAATAATGTGCATGTGAGGGTGCAGTCGCGTCGCAGTCGCAACTTTCGCTCACTCACCTTCTTGATCTGCTGGAAGTCAAAGTATTTCTTAAGGCGAGCGCGAAGGTCCGGGGGCAAGTTGCGTGTCTGCCCGTACAGCTCTAGCGTTCTCAGCATTCGCTTGTGGTTCTCCTCCTTCTCGTCCTTCTTGAAGATGAAGTTAAAGCCGAGGGCGAGAATGTAAGAGTAAAACATTACCTGGAAGAGCAAAAGGAGGGCGGTCCACGTCAGCTCAATGGGGTTGTCGGGGACTACGTCAGAGTAGCCCAGATTCGTAAGGGAGTTCCAGCCCCAGAAAAACGCAAGCTCGTAGGCCTCCATCAGGGTGTCGATCTTGTAGAGCTTTAGAGTGTCCAGTTCGTCGTAGCATTTGTCCTCCTCGAACGTGGCGGCGGCACCGCTTCCGAGGACCGACTCGAGGTACTCTTCATCTGGATCGAGGAACATAGGAGTGTACTGGCCGACCCAAGTGTGGCAGTTGAAGTCATAAATAGACGCGATAAACCACCAGACGCATCCAAAAGCGTGCGCGCCCATGCCCATGAAGACGAGGAACTTGAAGAGGGCGATGCGCTGGACGTCCTGGTGGATATCCGTCTCGAGGCGTCGGAACGTGTGGAACACTTCCATGGTGAAGGGATAGTGAAGGAGGGTAAAATAGCGGGCCGTCTCGATGCCGAGAATGGCATTTTCGGAGGGTGCCGACAAGAAGGAACCCTTGACGATGTGGAACGGAAGGACGGCCAAAACATCGATCCAAAAAGTCTTCTTGGGCGCAGGGTCCTTCGGGTTCCAGTAACCGGCCGTGAACATGTCGAAGTAGGCCCTGAAGATGTCCTTGGGCTCCGTGAGGACGATCCCCGATGTAGCGATGTAGTACGGCGAAAATAGAGTGACTATCATATCGATAACGACGAAGATATCGATGGAATCTAGCATCGGGTATAGATTCTCGAGTTGCGTGGGAAATGCGATGTACACGAACATCCGGAAGAAAGTCAACAGCATCGTGAGCGATCTGATTAATGTCCACACCCTTTTGACGGGAGAGTTCGAGGCCAGTACAGGCCTGTTCGTGATGAAGTACGAGGGTCGGCACTTCTTGAGGAAGCTCTTCGGTTCTTCTACCTCGATTTTAATGACGGCGCCGTTCTCGTCCTTCGTTGTTTTTTGTAGAACGGGCAGGTTGGCGAAGTTGACCTTCCTCTTGCGCTTCTTTGAGTCGCCGGATCCTGAGTCATCCAGCGATGCAGACGTTGGTTCGACCCACCGAGGGTTCATCCCTTGGCGGAGATCCTCATCGTTCAGCCAACGTGAATGTTTGAGGATGCCGCCATCAAGCATAACATGTTTCCTGTTGTCGAAGCTCTTTCCCCTTTTGAAGAATGATTTGGAGGCTTTTATCGCTCTGGACGCTCTGCGCAATGCAGCGGCGGTTGGAGTCATAGAGCGCTTCCTCCTGATGGGTTCCATGGGTCCTTCGGGGGGGTATCCGCCCTGAGGTTGGTCAGGAGAGCCGCCATAGACGGGAGCGACTTGGTTGGATCTCGGCAAGTTCCTCATCGGCATCGACCTAGACCGAGACCCCGACATGTCCATCTCTGCGTCGTAGTAGTCGGGTTCTTCCACGGCCGTGATCTTGAGATGAGAGCGGCCCGGGGGGTACGGGTGTTGGTCCGAGCTGGTGAGCAGTGAGCGTTGGCCCCCCTCCCACTTCGTCGAGTTGGAGTTTGATGCGTCAAGGGTTGAAGAGGACCCTTGTTTTTGCCTGGGTGGGCGGCCGGGGCTGCGACGAGCGTGGCGAGTCGCAAAGGAAGGTGTGATAATGATGTTAGAAACGGCGAAGAAGTTGGCAGCGGCGTGCCTTTTCAGTTCATTGCTTCGCTCCTTGCAGCCTCTCACCTGTTGTCAGCCCTGTTGTTGTAGCCGTTGGGCATAGGCGACGTCGGCTCACGAGGCTGACCGTGGTCCTTAAATCTAGCAGCAGCGGCAAAGGTGGCGTGGGAGGGCCCTGAGGTGGGTAACCCAAACGGATTGGCGGGGGCAAACCTATGCTTTTGCTGTTGTTGCTGTTGTTGTTGCTGTTGTTGTTGTTGTTGCTGAGGATAATGGCTGGAGGTCCTGGGGGGGGCTGTAGCGGGCGCGGCGGCGGCGGTGTTGGGGTTAGGTTGGCTTCTGGTTGCGGGAAATTCTGTCCAATTCCCCTCACCTTCGTCAGGGTATGCTGGCCCAGAGACCTCCCCACCTCTGACCTTAGCATACAACTCAGGATCGTCGTATGTATGAAACTCAGGGACGACTACTGACTTTTCGGAAGACCTCCTATTCATCGATCGGACGGGAGCGTCGCCCCAGTCACCTGACGGAAGACCAAAGTCATCCCCATTGAGAGAGGACCGGGGCGAATTGTATGACATAACGATGCGGCCCTTAATTCCTTATTTTTCAAAATTGAAGTAAGTTTATGTCGAAAAAAATTGCTTGTCGACTATTTTGGGTAAAAAGGTAGCGTGAGCAGTCGAATATAAAATTGAACTTCGCTGAGGAAGCTCGGTTAGGTAAGAAAGTGCAGTTGCAAGGGGCAGGAGGGCGGACCGAGCTAAAAATTGGCTGTTTGCAACCAAACGAAATGGGAAAAAATGGCGTTGAAAAGGGTCGCCGCTTTTTTAGATAGTAGGACGTGCGCGGCTGGGGTTTAAAATTGCCGGCTTGGACCTCAAGGGATCAAGACAAATGAACGGGTAAAGGAGGTGTGGGGGGTGGAACAGCTGCTGAAACGTCCCTGAAATCTGAAATTCTACCGAAGAATGGTGCAATTTCTTTTATCATATTTTTTCTCTCCTTGAGGCTGGGCGTTAAAAAAAACGAAGATGGTCCAAGTACGTACGTCACGCTGCCTGCCTGCAACAATAAAAACGCATCGTTCGAATGAAAATTGGCAAATCTGCGACTTGGTCTGCCCCGTCTTATACTACTTCAGCGAAAGTTGCCTAGGCGTCCTGAAGTTACTTTGAATAAAAAAGGTCGTCTTAGTAATGTCACCTACTTCAGCGTAAGTTGCCTATCTTCTCTAACCAGAGCAGTGAATCCGCCGTAGGTAGTCTCTCCCACAAAGCCCCCTCCCTTTGGTAGGGTAACGCTGATGTCTCCACAACCGCTGCTGAGCGCTCCTTCGATTGGCGAGTACTTGGTGAGTTCCTGAATGTCAGTTGTGTAGGTGCCGTTGTTGGCTCCTGCAAAACTGTGTTCGGCGTAATATATCATCATTGCCATCTGCCTAGCCGGCCATTCCTCGTAGAGATCGACAGAGTTGTCGTCCTCGCCGATGATGCCGCCGAACTGGATGATACCCCACTTGTCGGGGTTGTGCATGGCGACGACGCCAATCTGGAAATGTGGGGTGGGATGTGAGAGGGTCAGTTATTCTTAGTAGTAGTTAGGGTTATTATTAGCACATTCCCTCCTCCTCCTCGTCCACCACCACCTCCTCATCACCATCCTCCTCATCACCATCCTCCTCATCCTCCTGCTGCTGCTTCTGCACACTCACCTCCTGCCAAACCCAATTGTCCTCATTAGGATAGGCCGGGTCCTTGTAGTACTCTCCCGATGTCTCGTTGACAAGCACCCTCCACTCCACGCGAGAAAAGTCAAGCCTCCAGAAGTCCCCCTGCTCGGGCATGGAACTCGTGGTGTTGTAGATGATGCCCTCCAGAGGTAGCCTCACTTCGACGCCCCAGCCTTCGTTGGGGGCCGTGCTGGGATCATTAATACACGATTCCGGGAAGACAGTGACGCCGCTTTTGACAGTCGGCCACGTCGCCACCGTGCTCGGCTGAAGCATGTCAAACCCGGGATCCATCACCCGCGTCGAGTTCTCGTAGCCACCGTCCCCGTACGGCACGTTCAGCGCCAGGTCCCAAACGTGGGCGAAGGCGTTAAGCTCGATCTCCTTGTAATTATGGGTGGTGGCGTCCGGGTTGATGAAAATCTCAAAGTCATTGTCGTTGAAGATGACACAGTTGTCGGTCGTCAGGGTTGCCCACACTTGAGGTTCCTCCAGCTTCCCAAGAAAGTAGAGGTATTCGTCGTCGTAAACGATCTTGACAGCGGTCTTGAATCGAGGTGTTAAGGAAGCATTGCCAGTGATGTCAACAAAGTCCTCCGTCCAGGGAACCTGGGCCCAGAACTCGTCGTTGTAGTCTCCAGTACCAGGAGCGGGCTTGTCCGTCTTGAGAACCTTGTACGACCGCGGGTAGCTTGCTTTAAAGGAACAGTCAAAGGCTCCCTTTGACGTGCCGACAAAGGCGGGGGAGAGAGCCTTAGCATAGGGGCCGCACAAGCAAGCAAGCAAGAGAAGGATTCTGGTCATTGCGTGGGGGCGGGGGGAGGGCTGAGTCAGCACGTTCAATATGTGCGTTTCGTTTTGGGATTGTTTATGTTTTCAAGGACTTCACCAAAAATAAACAGAGAGTCTGAGAGAGCAGAGAGCAGTAGAGATCCAAAATTTCACTTTGCCTCTTGCAACCATGTCGACCGGTGCGTCAATAGTAACATTATGGGTGTATATCTTATGTATTAGAGTACTTACAGTTCCGGAGGAATCTAGGACGCTGCATTTCCCCCGTGAAAGGCCTTTTCCCCGGTCCCTTCTTCTCTTTGATCTCAACACACTACTTTGCCTTTTTGATCCTCAAAAAAGTCTAACCCAACCGCTCGCTACTGCCTCCACAGAAGGATTGGGTCCCCCCCCCGAGGACCAAGAGCGCTCCTCCGAAATCTCGTTCGTTCCGGTGGACACATCCGCGCCTCCTCCGTCATATGAGCCCCCGTCGATTGCCAAGGCTTGGAAATTCTACCACGAGAACCTCCCCAAGCGGATCAAAGTGAGCAAGTCGTCTGGGCCTGGCGTTGGGTGTGGCGGAATGCTCCAGATGGGAGCTGGCAATCAGAGCGCCCAGCAGTCGTCGAAGGGCACCGGATACAGGCTCGCCAGGCCTGGGGAGATACAGGATCCCGTCTCTGGCGAGCCCGCGAGGCCTTACGAAATTTGCGGGAGCTACAAGGAACTGGACGAGTTTGGGATAGGAATATCTCTGTACTTCCGTCAGCTCCTCCTCCTCTTTGTCGTGGTGGGAGGCTGTGCCTGCGTAAACCTCAACACTATTGCGACCAACTCTGAGTTCAACCCGGAGAACACCACATCTACTCTAGTCGGAAGTGTCTACGGCCTAGGGCGTGATAACCTCACGTTCGCCAACCAGGGCCAGGCGGACATAATTACGTGCCTGGTTCTGGGCGCCTTTGTGTTTGCGCTGAAGTACTTCGAAAGCAAGAACATTGAGCAGATCGACCTTGCCCAGCAAACGCCGCAAGATTACGCCGTGAGGGTGACGAGGGTGCCCGAGCACATGAAGAACCCCGACAGCTACTACCACTTCTTCAAGAAGTGGGGAGACGTCGTTTTTGTGAGCGTCGCCTTGGACAACGGGCCGTTGTTGAAGAAGCTGGCCGACAGCCGCGAGCTCGACGAGGAAATCGCCGCGGTCGAGGCGACCAACGCATCGATGGTGGCTGCTGGGAAGGAGGTTGGGGAAGCCTCGAAGAAGAAGCTGGGCGACATGAATAACAAGAAGGCCGAGTTGACCCTGGAGGTGCAAAGCCTCACCAAGCCTACCTACCACGCCAAGGCCGTCTACGTTATCTTCAACAAGGAGAGTGACCAGAGGGCGTGCCTTCGTGACTGCGCCACCGGAATTTTGGAGGAGCAGTTCAATATGCAGTGCTTCAGCATGAACGACAACAGCACCATGGAGGGACAAGTTTTGAGGGTCGACGAGCCTGTGGAACCCAGCGAGGTCATCTACGAGAACCTGCACCTTAGCTTTGTCGACTACTGGGGGGGTCTCTTCAAGAGCTACGCCATCACTGCGGGCATTCTCGGCGTGTCATTTGCCATCTTGAACGCTTTGAGCGTCTCGGTTTCGGACAACGAGGACGGAACGGAGGTTGCGGAATCGAGCACCGGCTACGCCTCGGCTATCTTCGTTTCTCTTCTCAACGGCATGCTGCCGTGGACGCTGAAGAAGCTCACTCTGATGATGGAGGTGCATGTCGACGAGGGAGACGTCCAGACTTCCATCTTGAGAAAGCTCATGATCGCCCGATGCCTCAACACGGCCGTTTTGATGTACGTCGTAACTGACTTTGACGCCCAGTTTTCCTCCGCGAACTTGAGCCAGGTCCAGTCGATCCTTATCGCCGACTGCTTCACCACGCCCGTGATCCGGTGCCTGAACATTTACGAGCACGTGATGCACTACGTCGTCGCCCCTACCAAGCCCACCCAGAGCCAGATGAACGTGTTGTTCCAGGGAGCCTACTGGAACCTGGCCGAGCGCTACACCGACATGATCAAGACGCTCTTCGTGGGCTTGTTCTATAGTACCATCATCCCTTCCTCGCTGTTCATCACCTCCGCCGCCATGCTTGTCACCTACATTGTCGACAGGTACTGCCTCCTGAGGATGTGGAGCAGGCCCCCCATGTACGACGAGTCCCTGGCGACCGCTTCCCGGAAGATGATGGTCGTCAGCGTCTGGGTCCACGTCGTCATGGCCCGAGTCTTCTTTTCCAACTGGCCTTACAGGAACCCTGCGGAGAAGCCTGACTGCAACCTCTTCACATGCACGGATACAGCAAATGTCTGGACGGACGAGCAGAAGCGCATCGTTGGCGTCTACGAAGGTGTCGGAATTATGATATTCGTCTTTGGGTTCTGGATCTTATTCTTCAGGAAGATCACGTCTGCGTGCAAGTCCCTGTGCTGCCAGTCTGTCGACGAGGTCGGAAAGGCCAGCAACGTCGAGTACAGGAACTTGACGGGAGTCAGCGCTTACGTGCCGAACCTGAAGAGGGATAGTTTGATCAACCCGCTGTTCGCCTGCGACGTGAGCATGGTCAACCCCATCTATCTGCCCTGCAGGAAGGTCACGCTGGACGGGCAAACTCTGGACCCGTCCTCGTTGAGTTTGAACAGCGACCAGGACATGCCCCTCGCCGACGCCGGCCAAAGGGTGAACTTCTTCGGCTCCTGCAAGTACTACGCCCAGCAATCCGTTCTGTCCGGACAGCAGCAGCCGCAACAGGTTCAGGCGGCGCCTTTGCCTCAGCAGCAGATGATGAGGCCGGCTCAGCCCGTCGCCGTTCAAATGTCCCCCACCAACCACGGGGGAGGGACTGGTGGAAGTGGAGTGGGGGGCTTCTTCACGCCCGGGCAGCAGGGCGGCAACCCGTACCGCCAGCAACAGGGTCACATGCAAATGCACCAGGTGCAGCAGGTGCAGCAGGTGCAGGTACAGCAGGTGCAGGTACAGCAGGTGCAGGTACAGCAGGTGCAGGTACAGCAGGTGCAGGTCCAGATGCCCGGGGTGGCAGTGGCGATGGCGGTCCCTCAGGCCGGCGCGGCAGGGGGGCAGTTCCAGCCCCTCCCAGCGGGCTGGGAGATGAAAATGACAGCTCAAGGACAACCCTACTACGTTAATCACAACACCCAGACAACGCAGTGGACGAGGCCAGTCTACCGTGCCGCGGCTGCACCGCAAAGGCCAGGGATGGCAGGGATGAGGCAGCAGAGCCAGGGAATCGTACTGCCGAGAGGGTGGGAGCTCAAGAGGGCGCCCGACGGGAGGCCGTACTACGTTGATCACAACACCGGGACGACGCATTGGACGCCGCCGCAGCTTTAGGTTTAGGTTTGGGGTGTGGAGGGGAGGGGGGAGGGCGACGAGATGATATTGGTTACGAATTTATTTGGTAGGATTAAAAAAGAAGGAGAGTAATAGTTTAATGGATAAACAATTGTGGCTTTCTTGCGTAATTTTTCATCACGACGTAGCACCAACCACCCACCCCTCCAGCCCAAAGAGATATTTATAATAATTGCGGCTTTGCCCTCCCTGTATCTTTTCAGTGCCCTTGGAGTTGAGGCGGAACCAAATACATCAGTGTTCATACTGATGGGCTGAGTGTTACCAGCATCGCAATTGCCATGTTTATAGGCATGTTCATACTGGTTGAAGCTTACAAGCATCATGCAGCAAACAACTTAATAATGCCTGATCGCAGAGTAGCACGAGGCATCTCCGCAGGCGCTGTGCAAGACGGAATGCTTTCCGGTTCTGTTTTATAAATTTTACTAGCATAGACAATTTGGAAGTGAATTACTGTCTTTTAAGTTTAATTTCGTGCGTTTGAACAACACTTTTCAGTCACCACCAACTTTCCAAAATTATTCCAGCCGGAAGAAAGCATCACCAACTTCGTTCAATTTTCAAAACAGCCGAAAGTTGCCGCAGAGCTCAAATAGCGCTTCCACCGTCGTCCTACTGTCCTAAAGACACTGTTCAAACGCTCCCTTTCATCTCCTCCCCGTCCCTCCCTCCATTTAAATAACATTTCCTTCATCCGAGTCGTTTTGCGCAAAGCTCGCCATGTCCTCCTCCCCCGGCCTCCTCCTCTACCGTCGCATCCTCCGTCTCCACCGCTTCCTCCCCCCTCACATGAAGGACCTCGGTGACACTTACGTCCGTTCCGAGTTCGCTCTTCACAAATCTGCGACGGATAAGACTCTGTCCAATTTCATGGAGCAGTGGAAGGAGTACGCGGATCAGATTGAGAGGGAGAGGGATAGGAGGGAGCTGGACATGAAGTTGGGGGGGGACGGGTCGGGGAGGAATTGGGGTAGGGACATTGAGGATGAGCTTAGTGAGGAGCAGAAGGCGCAGTTGGAGAAGTTGAAGGAGGAGACGATTAAAGTTAGACAGGGGGTTGACGGGAGTGATGATGCTGACGGGACTTCTGACAGGACTTCTTCCAGTGGCGGTGCTGCTGGAGTGACAATAGAATCGTACAAGCCGTCGTCTTCTTCTTCTTCTTAAAATTCAACAGAGCTTTCAACAACAATCTTTCCGCTACTCGCCCATGAAATCCCCGTACCACGTCTCAGTGCTCTTCCTCTCCCTGGCCCTCCTCTCTTCCTCTTGAATTACTTCCAAACCCCTGGTCCTCTCCCTCTCCTCGATTTTCTCCCCGCACCTTCCCTCCCAAACCCGAGCGACGCCGTCGTCGTAATCGTCCTTGAAGCTCACGACCATATCCATGCATTTTTTGAACTCCTGCAGGCGAGCGGAGCGACGAGCGAAGTGAGTCGCATGAACGATTGACGTCGTTAACAATTTAGAATTGGGTGGGTAGGATGGTGGTGTCGATATAATATCTAAGACTAAGCTACTAGCTAGCGTAGAATGAAATTTAACGCATTCCCAACCTCTCACCTCCTCCTCCCATGCCCTTTCGACGTCCCTCCACCTCCTGAAGAACTCCTTGTCGAACTTCCTCCTCACGGCTATTAACCCTGTGTCCGTCGCGAAAATGTTCTCGGTCCACTTCTTCTGGGACCGGCCCCCTTCCGCGGCTGTGGCCTTCGTTAAATCTAAGTCGAATGCATAGACCCTACCGTCGTGGTCTCCGACATATCTGCATCCGTTCTTCAAAGTCTCTTCCAAACCTTCCCAGAACCCTTCGTCCATTAACACATACACGCCGTACAACTTCGTCCTCGACTCTAGCACTTCCGCCGCCTCTCCTCCGACCCCAACATAATTAACGTCGATCTTCTCATCACTCCCCATCCCTCCCAGCACAGCCTTCCCCGTCGTCAGCCCGAATCCGAGCTTAACGTCCATGAGGTCCTCCTCTTTAAGCCTCCTCTTCGTCTCCTCCTCGAGCCATTCCGTCCCCTCCTCCCCCCCCCCCACCACCCCCCTCAACCCCCAAACCACCCCCGCAAGTACCTTCCCCCCCTCATCTCCCTTCCCGTCCTTCTCCCAAACCGCGAAGAAAGCGTCCCCAACATTACGCACTACCACACCACCACCGAGACGGATACCGGAATGGATGGAACCGGCTATCCAGTTCAACCACCTGAAGACATTGTCCTCGAGGACCTGAAGCGAACAAAGCGTAGTAAAAAACCGGGGTTAAATTACGTTTTTAACATTTAGAATTCGACGAATAATAATAATAATAAAAACAACACATCTTAAAACAACCCATCTTCCACAACGTAAGCTCCTTATATAAACATTTCTCGCCCCACTCTCACCTCCGTACTCCTCGTAAACTCTCTAATATCCGTAAAAACAAAAACGACGTCAACCTCTTCCCTCCCCCCCCCACCCCCACCATCCCCCCAATCCTTATAAATTTTCAACCCCCCCCTCCCAAGCGCTACCGCTAAAAGTTCTTTAAAAGTCTCGAGACTTTCTATTAATATCCTCGTTTCTAGTCCTTTATAATCTTTTGTTTCGCTCGTTTCCGGCCATTTATCTAATTGAAACGTTAACGATTTAACTTCTTCTAAAGGTATAACGACGTATTCCAATAGCGGTCTAAAGAAAAAATAGAATGTTAAGAGACTTAATATTGAGAGGAGCGTTATTGAGAGGATACTCGTGTGGAGGAGGGAAGTGGAGATGGAGGTTGAGTAGGAGGTTGTGTAGTGGCCTAGGGGTGTAGAGACTTTTATGTTGTATGTGTTTAGTCGACCTTTGTTTGTTTTGTTGTGGGTGTTTTGTTAGTGATGACTTATGGTTCTCTCGTTTCTGTTACGTTTTAGATTCGTTCTTAAACTAACCTAAATAATTCAACTGCGTCTCACTCTCGAAAAACCTCCCAAAATCATACACATCACCAACAACCGCTCCGACATCAGGGTATCCAACAGGATACGTTATAATACCTTCTCCACCTCCTACAGCTCTAACATAATACTCCCTAACATACGGTAAACTATAACTCATAATACTGCTAACAATCAACATAAACAAAATAATAACCGAACACGTAATAACAGTCCTTTTTCTAACGGAGTTAGTAAGAGAATGTTCGATTTTTGCCGGACGAAAATGGAATTCTAAACGGAGTAAACGGAGGTAGAGGCTTGTACGTTCTAATAATAACAATGGGAAATTACGGGGAGGGTAAGTTATTATACCTTCTGAATTTATTTTTATTAAGTTTGAAGTCGTTAATGGAGATGTATTTAATAGGTATATGAATGATATATAAAGAGGCCAAATTAAACTACACAATATAACAATTGTTAAAAAATGGTTAGTATGATAGTTTCGATTGTAGAGTGATTTTAATAATGGTAGAAGGAGGGAGAGGTAGAGAAGGAGGTTTAAGGTTAAATTAGGGATTGGAGGGGTTGGAGGGAGGAGTAATAAGGTTGGAAGGTAGAGGATTAGGAATGTGTGGAAGTAGGGGAGAGTTAGGAGGATGATATGGAGGAGAGAGGACAAGCGAGACATACTACAGTGTACTGACAGTGTACTGAAAGTGTACTGTATGTATTGTGGATAGATTATGTTGTAAATAGATACGTTGTACTGTTAACAGTACTACAAATAGACAACAGAATTGACAACAGAGTTTATGGAAAATAGAAGACGATGGAAGTCGAGGAAGAGTCAAAAGAGACTTTTACTACCAAAAGTGCAGACGACAGATTAATAGCAGAAGCAGATTTAGCGTCAAAACGTTTGAAGCGGTTGGCCGTCACGGAGACTGAGTTTATTTAGACGTGTGTACAACTTGCTGATAATGAAATGATTTGGTCGATATAGCTGGAAAAGGAAAATTAGTGTCACCAAAATTTCGTTCTCTGATCTTTATTATTAAAATATTTCGTGAGCCGATAAAATCTTCAGTAATTTCCTTCCATTAAATAAAATAATATTTAATTTAACGTAACATTTTGTCGAGATATTTACCCTTTACATCGATCGAGTCTTCCATCTTCGTCTTCGTCGTCTAATAAGCAGGCTCTGCCCTCTGATCGTTCGACTGTATCTATCATATCTACTTCCATCCATCCCTTTCTATTCTTTGGCACGTCTTTAATACAACGAACTGTGAACGTTCGAACGTTCATTGAAAACTGCAGTATCACGTTTGCTAGGGTCCCTCTAAAATCCCCTCTAAAATCTCCACCAACCTGTAAAACTACGCGCTATACAAAAAAAAAATGCATTTCCTCCATCTCCTCCTCCTCTTCCTCCCTCTAACCTCCTCCACAACAACAACCTCCCTCTCCTTCTACGACCCTAACCTCCGCAAGTCCTTCATAACCGTCGCAGTCGACTCTCGTTCCTCCATGGGCACCTTCGTCGGTTCCTCCGAAGTAATCAAAATAATACCAATAAACAAACACTGCATAGGTACAATGGCAGGCGGTGCAGCAGACTGTTACTACATCTTATCCTCCCTCCCTTCCCTCCCCCCCAAACCTCTCTCCCTCCTCCTCTCCTCCTATCTCTTCACGAAACGTTCGTCGAAACTTAGTGTCGGAACGATGTTATGTGGTTTTTCTAATAAAACACCACAAATATATTACATCGATAACACAGGTTTACGTTATAAATGCACGTACAACGCTGTAGGATCAGGTGGTAATATCGCGTTAGGTGTGCTAGATGATTTTATATCCGCTCGCAAATATTTGGAAACGGGAGGAATGAAAGGTGGAGCGTGCGTGTGTGAGAAAAAGGAGGGGATTGAGATTGTTAGAAATGCGGTTAGGGAGGCGACGGTTAAGGATGGTTATTCGGGGGGGAGGGTGTGTGTTTATTTGATTGAGGAGGAAGGGTGGGTTAAGGTGGAGAGTAGGGATTGGGGGGGGGAGTGAATTATAATATCAATAAGAAGAAAGGTGGAATGTTTTTATTTTATATTCAATTGGTGATGTGGGAATACGAAATAAGCGACAGCACTTGTGACCATTTAATTCCCTTGTGTTGTTTTATTTCCCCGTCCCTCTTCTTCCTCTAATAAAAGTGTGTTCCCCCCTTAATCTCAAATCTCATGTCGACAGCGACTAATCTCGTGTCGTTCCGTCCTCCTCCCCCCTTATCCTCTACACACTCATCCTCCCCCCCACACTCTCCTTCTCATAACTCCATCCACTCCACCACCCGTAAAATTCCTCATACGATATACTCCCACTCCCGTCTTTATCCATAGTACTAATCGCTGCGACTAACTCGTTATGGTCGAGAGGTGAACCTAAGGACTTACATAATGCAGCTAACTCTTTTGAATCTAATGTACCGTTACCGTCTACATCCATAGCCTTAAACTTCTCTTTAACAACCGATTCCGAGGCTAGGGTTTTCTTCAAATCAGTAAGTTTATTGGCGGTTTGTTGGCCTATTATTAAAGATGTGAAACCTATGAAACACATGTAACCGCCTATTAACATGTCGAATAGATTGAATTGACTGAACATTAAGGAACCGGAGAACATGTAGAAGATACCGCGACCCCAGGTGTAGGTTAAGAGTTTGCAGTAGGATTGTACGGAGGTGCGGAAGGGTTTTAGGAAAGCATATTCTTGGCCTTCGAGGATTACGGTTATTAGGCCGAAGATTAGACAGTAGACTTCTATTAAAGCTTGGAGGGGACTGAAGCTGAAGAGTTTACCGAAGGTGCCGGTTGAGCATTGGAGGATCATTGCGAGGCCGCCGAGGAAGGATAAGACACGGAACGTCATGGGGCCTTTGTGGGCGGAGGATTGGAGGGAGGTTAGCTGGTCTTTTAGGTAGGAGAAGGCGGCGGCTTGGGAGGCGGAATCGAGGGCGGAGGTTAGGAGGGTGGAGGCAGTGGCGGCGGCGTCGGTTAGGAGGGGGGAGGTGTCGGGAGGGTCAGAGGAGGGGGCCGAGCCGGAGGTTACGGTTGATTTTGAGACTTTTTTCATTAAGGTACCGTAGGCTGTTAGGCCGGAGGGTTGGGATGGTTTTACGATCTTTTTAGATGACTTTGAAGGGGAGGAGGAGAACATTTTTTGCTGAGATTTCTTGGGTTGGGGGGTTAGAAAGGGGTTAGTTTTGGGATGGGATGGAGCACAGACGTGAGCGCTCACGACGTGAGCGGTGGCGGGTCGTTTTTACGTATATCCAAATGATAACACTCAGGATGTTAATGCAGGATAAAATTCAGATAATGAGCAAGCTTCATACGGTGCGACTCGACGTTATTGATATTCATTGCTATTGAAGCGCGTTCTTACATTTGATTTTGCAGTGAAATGTGACAAAAATGCTCCACCATTATTGCCCTCATTGTTGCTATATTATTACGCGATATGTCAAAAAGAACGTCTGAAGATCTCTCGAATGCAATTGAGATACTAGATCCGAACAATCATGATGGCGGAGATGACGAGGAGGCAGTATTTGAAGGCTCTGAGTTGGATTCTGCCGCCGATGTAGCCCCAGCCGTTGGAGGTGATGATTTCATGAATACAGACGACTTCAGGCGACTGTTCGTTGGTTTCGTGATGGTTGATACTTTAGTTGCGATGCGGTGGCTTGATAGAAAATGGCACAAGGTAGTTGAGAAGAAGCTGATTGAGTTTGAAGATGAGCCTTTCGGCGAGGTTATTGTTCATGGAGGGAATGATTTAAGTTGGAGGGAAGCTTTTTCTGATGCGTGGAAGTAAAGGATGAAGCAAGTGACGCAGGTTGTCTTCCTTCTGAATACTACGAAGGTCGGAGATTATGTCTTCAGGTCCGCCTCCAATCTCGTCGTTGTAGACATCCCCGAAGGCATCACAAGTATCGGTGAAGTTTCCTTCGCATACTGCAGTAGTTTGAAAGACATAAAGTTCCCAAAGTCGTTAACTAAAATTGGTGACTTCTCCTTCCGCCAATGCTCCAGTCTAGAGCAGGTCGATCTCCTTCACACAAATGTTGAAGAATTAGGTGACAATGCCTTCGATAGTTGCACAAGTTTTAGAGAGATGAAGGTCCCGGACTCGCTTCAAGCGTTTGGTAGCTATGTTTTCATAGACTGCTACGAGCTAGTCCCCTCCGACATTGACATTAGTGGGTATCATGATACAACATCCGAAGTAGTCACCTACCTCCGCTCTATACAATAAAAACCTTAAGAAACATCTTTTTTCCACTTCTAAAGCAAATTATATATATGGCATATGTATTCCCCATCAGCGTCCAACGTGACGGTCTCGTAATGTTCAAACCCCTCCTCCCTGAAAGCCTCCACGACAGAATCCCAGCTTCCTGCACTCAAACGACACTGCGATGAACCCGCTATCATTACTCTTTTTTTCGTTAGACGTTTGCAGCTTGAGGCCAATACATTTAGATTGATGCTGTCGTAGACGCATTCGCAGCCAATTACGGTGTCGTATTTTGGGAGAGATGCGTCGACATCTCCGACGGAGTACGAGACGCAATTGATGGAGAGGGACGTCGAGTTGAGGCGGAGGTTTTTTATCAGGGTGGAGAGAGTTTCGGGCGTTTCGCTGGCCGTCACTTGGGCGGAGGTGAGGAGGCTTAGGAATTGGCTGGGGAGGGCGGCTGAGCCTGAGCAGATCTCGAGCACAGTGTGTGAAGGAGGAAATGTTGACAGCACTGAAGGTTGCGTTAAATACGAGGAGAGATTCGAGCTGGAGAAAATTGCGAAAATTATATACAGCATATTGTTAGCAGCAACTACTAAAAAATTAGTGGACCACTCTCACTCACCTACAAGGCCAAACAACACTCCCTGTCCTGTCGCCAACCTCTCCCCTATCATCCATCAAATCCACCTCAACCCGGATCACCCCCTCCCCATCCCCATCCCCACCAGGGACCGCAACGTGGACGCGAAACTCAATCGTCTGCACCCCCTTCCCCTCCTCCTCCCCCAGCCCACACCAGCTTCTGCTCTGTATCAGACTCCCCGAACTAACTTCTACGAAATCATCCTTCTCAATGCCATTATTCGCAGCGACTCTACTTAAATTATCTTTGAGGGCGTTCTGAGCTTCTTCGAATTCGGCCTCCTCCGGGTTGAACATCCGCAGTGACACCTCTGAATGTCTCTTTTTAAACAAAACAAAGTTCACAGAAAATTTGTCAAAATCAACCTTATGGAAATGTCCTTCCTTCACGTAATCTTCCTGTTATTCTGCGCATATGTCACCCCTAGCTCTACGCAATCTTCGGCCGCTCCGCCCCAGGCGACCTACTTCACTTCCCACCTGAACATTCTTTCCCCCTCTTCCGAACAGACCTACTCCTCTCCCGTTATCCCCATCACAGTCAGGCTTAACCCTCTAGACACCCCGACGGTGGACGCCGATAAGTCATACGATCAGATACACTTCACCTTGAAATCGGACGAGGATGGGGGCTACACCGAAGATTTGGACGAGGACCTGTTGGAGTATCTCCTGCCCAGGTAAGAAGCTGCAAGGAGCAAACGAGAGCTGGAAATGCTTCAATTAAAAGTTGTTACCAGACCACTATATAATCACCTCAACTTACTCTGACTCGTTGTCGCAGCGTGAATTTGAAGTTATGCTTCCACGTGAAAGGCGAGCAGCTATATTTCTGCGCCAAGGAGTTTGTGAACGATGTGGTGATGACGGCGGGGAGTCTGTTCAGGCTGCCGGAGGGCGGGCATACGATTTTTGCCTGGGCCATGACCGTGCCTGCAAGTGATGTTGAGAAGAGCGAGGTGAGAATTGTTGTTTGGCGTAGCTGGGAGTTGAGCGTTCACCGTCCACCAACACACACACACACACACACACACACACACACACACACACACACACTGCTTCGCCCACACACAGTACGTCTACAGCAACAGCTGCAGCTACGAGGAGATGGAGACTCTGCTGTGCGACCCGTTTTTCATCACGGAGGCGGGAAACGTGCAGGCTTACACGAGCGCGAAGTTCTTCATCGAGGGGGGCGAGGATGGGACGGGCGGAGGGGAGACCAGCGAAGGGTCGGAGAGGGACAGTGGCGAACCGGTGCCGGTTTTGGCCAGGAGCGCCAAAGAGCCGAGAATGAACCGCTACACGAAGGAGGACCGGACAAAGTATTTTGACAAAATTTATGAGGCTGAGATTTGGAGGTGAGAAGATGCGAGGACAAAGCCAAAGCTACATACTTTATTCTAACTCGTCGCTTCGCTCGTCACAGCTTTCCCGACTGGGACGGCACGGGAGGCTTTGGAGTCAAGTCGGGTTTTGGCTCGACGCTTCACCAGACAGTGGACATTAGAAACTACCTCGACATGATCGTGGACAGCTACAATATCAAGGGGGTGGTGGACGTACCTTGCGGGGATATGAATTGGATGCCTCACGTCAAGGCCTTGGGAAGGGATGATTTCTGCTACTTCGGAGGTGACGTTAGTAAGATCATGATCGAGGAGCAGCGAAAGAAGTTCTCCCACGCTGCTAATATGGTGTTCGACGTCGTAGACGTGATTAGCGAGGGTTTACTTGGAATGGACGGTGTAGGAAGTGTGTTAGAGTGCTCCAGGAGGTGAGAGGCTGTGAGCAGAGCGAGCGAAGCTTCTAATAACTAACACGAACTGTGCGAACTTCGCTTACCGCTCAGGGCCAACGGAAGCGTGCTGATATTCATGCGACACTTGATGTTTCACTTGACGATGGAGGAGGTGAGAAGCTGCGCCACGACTGGGTCAATTCGGTTCCTTCTTTCTACTATTGCGCTAGCCTATTTCTTAGCTACGCTATTCTAACTCTTCAACGTCAATCGTAATCGTAGAACCTGGGCGTGCTGAAACACATCGAGGCGAGCTCCTCGGTGAATGAAATTGAGTATATTATGTTGAGCACGTATCTGCGGAGCAATGACAACGAGGACGACTACCTGCTAGCTAACGGGCACAAGATTAATCTGTTCGAGTGGCCGTACTGCCTGGAAGATCCGCTCTACCTCGTGAAGGACGGCGAGTTTGATCTGTTCATGGGGCTCTGGAGGCTCGAACCCGGGAAGAACATAAGAAGAAAGCGAAACAATATGGCGCGGTCTTGTGAATAAATTTTTTATGTTATCATTCTTTTCATTTATTAGTTAGATTATTTATATTTTATCTCTTCACTGCGAGCCAGCCATCGGCCTCAAGCTGCGACGAGCGTAGAGAGGAGAAAGGAAGGTTGTGCTGTCAGTGTTAGAAACAGTGGTTGGAGTTGGCAGAACAGCGTCGATTTCTCGTCGTTCCTCGTAGTTTTGGCTTCGTCCTCGCAGGATCTCACCTCCTTCTCTCTCCGTATTGCTCGCTGCGCTCGGCGCTGAGTCATCTCGACCTCGTATTCGATACCGGCGCGTGGCGGCAGCGGCGTTTTGAAGATGCCGGCCATGCAGGAGTCATAAGTGTAGTAGGGAGGGTGCAGTATGCCTAGGTCGGACCTGCGACGAGCGAATTAGAAACGGCCAAGAAGTTGGCAGCAGTGACAATTTGTATGGAGCTGTCGGTCACCTCGCTCCTCGCAGCGTCTCACCTCCAAGTATCCATGCTGTCTTCATCAGGTTTGTACTGATTCGCAGCCATCTCGCAGTCCCCGCTCTCGAAAATGTAGTACCGCCGCGGGTCAACGTATCCGATCAAGGTGGGTATGGGCTTTATCCTCCAGTCCTCCGTGGATCTGAACCCTGCGTAAACAGTGCAGCTGGCCGAACAGGGAACCATGAGCGTCAAGGCAGAAAAGAGAAACAGGACCGATTCTCGGAAGTACAAGAACGCCGTCTGCCTGATTTTTGGGCCCGATTTAAAAGCCGAAAGCAGCGCGCCGACCAAGTACAGCAGCAGAGACACGGTCAGGTAAAATAATGTCTTCAACCAGCCCTCCATCACTGCCGCGGGCGCCTCGCAGCAGAAAGCGTGCATGCAAACTGCGCACGGAAAGGTCGCTATCAGCGCGTCGCTCGTCAGGTCCCGCATTGTACTGCCAACCGTATTGTTATCGTTGGGGTCTTCTCTTTGCTTCCTCTTGCTCTTGCTAGTGTTGTTCGGGGTGAGCAGCCGCTCATCGTCGTCGTCAGAGGCGCTCGTCTCACTGTCATCGTCGTACAGGTTCGGGTCGACGCCCGAGCTCACATTCACGCCCGCCTCCAGCCTGGACATGCTCGTCATCTCCACCCCTTCTATTCTACTGCCGCCTTCATCGTCGTTTGTGGTGTCTGTATTGTTGTTGTTGTCTAGGGAAATCGGACTAAGCACATCGGCAGCTGGGATTGCTGAAGGAGACTCCCACTTCGTCTCCCCGGTGGAGGCGTTGTATAGAAAGATTTTTCCTGTGTCCGCGTCCTTATACCTTTCAAAGCCCATCTGGGAGTGGGCTGTGCGGGAGGAGGGGGTTGGGGGGAGGGGAGGGGTGGGGAGAGGGCAGGGCCGGAATTTGAAGTTTGTGCAGTTGTTTTACTTGCTCCCCGATATTTTTATCGGAATACTTGGTCGAGGTGATAAAGCACTATTAAGGGGCGACGGAAGAGGAAGTGGAGAGAGGTCCCGGGCCTGTTTGGGGAAGGGTGAAGCTTTGGGGATCGGATTCAGATTTCAGAGTAAATTGTTGCCTCTTATAAGTAAATATCGTTTATCCAAGTCCAGAACTCGTAATTACAACTTCTCTGTCAGCTCTCCAGTACCCCTTCCATTCTCTTTGACCCAAGTTAATCCCCACTGTTGAAGCATTTTCATCGCTATGAGCCAACAGCACCTTGCGCCACTTGCATCAGTCGAGAATCTTGCTTTTACCTGCCCTCGAATTGCAAGCAACGCCGCGAAATTCCTTGATACTGTAGTTGACACTGACTATAAGTACGCTAGGGGTATTATCAATGCCTTCTTGCATTTCAACGAGAAGGAGGGCCCTGGGGCAAAGACGAGCGATGAACCAGACAGACAGAAATCAGATCATCCCCTTAGTGTGAGTGCCCTCAGTAATTCCAAGAATTCCGATTTCTCATCAGTCGGAAAGGTCCTCACGAAGCGCTCGACTATCTCGAACATGCTTTCCAATAAAATTGTGCCTTTCAACCCCGACGAGAAGCAAGCAGCCTTGGCGGTCTTCAACTCGCCCGAAGCAGTACTCCATGTGAAAAACTTCAATAAGGACGTAGACGTGGAGAACGAGATAGTCCTTCAGATGGACAATGTACCACAACTGTACACTGAGGCAGAAGACGAGATTATCACGTCTGGCCTTGGCCTTCTGGACGGGATGAAAATGAAGGGGGCGATACCTTTCAAAGGTGAGAGCCGAGGCCCGAGTTCCCTCACTGCATTTACAATTGTTCTAATGATAACTTGCATCATAACTCCCCGCAGAATTCAAAACAGCCTTCTCTGCGACCAGGGTTCAAAAGGGCTTTTACAACTCTAAGGATGGTGACATCTACGTCAAGTCGGAATACACAGTGCAAGGCGACCATAGTTATGTAGCTGCGAGAATAGCAAACTATTTCTACAACTGCATCAACCCAGCCTTCGGATTTACTGAAGAGACTTCTTTCGATAATTATAATTATCTCGAAGTCCCAAATAAACATAGCGCAATTTACTGCCAGGACTTCAAGTTCCCATCTCCTCTCTCCGACCGCGAAATGATTGTGAACATTGTGTGGAAAAGGATCAGCGAGAAATGCATCGTTGTAGCGTATCATCCGTTGACTTCGCACCCGAAAGTAGAAAACAAGGAAGGCGATGCTGTGATAAGAGGCTCGTTTCATAGCGTTTACAAAGTTACTCAAATTGACCGTGGTTTTGTTGAGGTCGAAATCGGCACGCACATCAATTTTGGAGGGAAACTTCCCAAGGCCATCGTCAACGGTTTCATCATCCCAAATGCCAACCGAGCTGTTTCTCATCAGCAGTGCTACTTTGCGAATTCCATCCACTTGGAAGACCTTACGAAGGAGGACGGTAAGCTCTTGGGCGAGATTCTCGTCAACCAAATCAAGACGGCCAGGAAAAGGGGCGGCTGGAAAAAGCGCGCCGAGCTCGGGAAGATCGGCGTTGACGAGTTCCTTTACATCTCCGTAGCAATGCGCGAGCTTTTATCCCGCCACCCCTGGATCAGGGCAATGCTACTCGAAATCAGCCTTAATCAGATCAAGGCCGCTCCGACAGTACACACAGCACTCAGTGACATGAAAGACCAAGACGCCATCAACTTGGCCAAAGGCCTGTCGACCATCATCCTCTCAAATACAGAGGCACCTGCTGCGGTGGATCACTGGATCGCCCAGAACGCCGCGCTGGAGGAGTTCGAGAAGGAATATGCGTGGATGCGATCGTTCTTTGTCGAGATCGCCCAGTTTAACTTGAACACGAGTAACTTCGGCTTGCGTTTGCGAGTATTCGGAGGCGCTGTCCTAAGCATGGTCGATCTGATCACTGATATTTACATGACTGTTCAGTTCTTCACCACGGAGGGTCAGGAGGGCTACGGTAGGATCAACGCCTGGCTGATCGGCTTGACAATGGGCAGTCAAATTCTACTATCATACATTCAAAACTCGAAGAAGCCGTCGGTGTTTTTCCAAGATACGTTTTTCACGCTGATCGGCTTCCGGCCTGCTCTCGACGCCTATCGAGTCGGATCAGGCTCTGAGCAGGAAGACCATCATCTTATTTCTCCACTTCAGGAAATGTAAGTTTAGGGTGCACACGGTGTATTATGCTGGCGCTATTTACGTTTATTTCACACGTTCGTTATTTCAGGATTTGGGGCAAGTGTATTGAAATGTTCCTCGAAGCTATACCGGCCTCCATCGTTCAAGTCTACGCCCTCCTCCTTGCTAAGGAGAAAAGGGTGGATGCACTGGTGTCTATTATTATCTCAGCAGCTACCATTGCGTTTTCGTCATCCATGATAAGCTACGATTGGGACACTAGCCCCGCCAACAGGAATGCCATCCCCTTTTTTTACGGCTATGTCCCTGATAAGGCGCTGGGCCGCGCTGTGTGCTTCCTCTCGATGATGTCGCTCACGTTCGCACACGTCTTGCTTCAGACACTTGCTTGCGCTCTACTTGCGGCGACCAATCCGAAGTGGCTAGTCGTCAACCTATCTGCGGACATGGCCCTGTTCATCATCTACAAGATCGTGCGGAAAGACTTCTTTTACTATGTTAACCTACGCGGTTTCGTGAGACTAGTAACTGCCAATCTTGATCGAGTTGGGTCAAAAGTTCTTGTAAATTTTACCTTGCTGATGCATATGCGTAATCCATGCGAGGTTGGAGGGCTTCCGTTTGTGTCCTCACTTATCATCTCATTCGCAGCAAGCTTCGTCTCGGCAAGCCTATACTCAAGCCACTATAACGAAGGAGAAGAAGACACAACGAAGGTTAGCGACAACACCTTAAAGGCAATTCTTGCTAGCTTGTACTCAATTTGGTTCATTTCTAGTGTAGTGTTCATCGCCGTGATCAAACGAGAATACTGGCACACATTCTTTTCCTTAGACACCGCTTCGGATTACAATAAGAGATTTTTTGTGAATTTGCGAGACGACCAGGACGAGGCAAAAAGCTCCATGTTCTCGTGCCACCCTGACGTGTACAAGTCATGGGGAGACGAGCTTATGAAGCCATGGACGTTAGAGAACTGGTCAAGGTGGGAGGAAGAGAAACCAGCATGGTTCACCGACGCCTGGGTCGAAAGCGTACCAAATAACTACATTCCATACGACTGGAGGGTCAAGTACAAGAAGACGAAGGGTCGCGTCGACCCACAGATGTGGAGGAGGTCGAGTGTGCAGCAAGTGAAAATGCTGATGGGCGACGTAGAGGAGAAGTAGAGGAAGGAGCAACCCTAACAACCAACGCGCAACGATTTAGAACCTACCCCTGTAATGTTGGTTGGCGAGCGAAAGTAAAAGAGGTCCTCCCATTTGTATAAAAATCATCCTCTTCGCTTGTTAGCCACTACACATTGTTGGGCGGCGAAGAAGAACGCTAAAATATTAATAACCTTGAATAAATATCCTCCGCCATTTTCATTCACGAATAATAATTACATTATATAATACACACACATCCCTCCCTCTGCTATATTCCCTTCCACAGCTCCAAACGGGCTCCACTTGCTTACGTCGCTCACGACCCCTGCACGTTAGAGTATCCCGGAATCCTCTCGATCTTACTGAAGTCCCACTCCTTGTTGCACAGAGGGCAAACGCTTCTCGTCTTGAGCCACCTCTGGATGCAGTCCAGGTGGAACACGTGAGAGCAGCAGCCGAAGGCTATGGAGAGACCGTTGGAGTTGTTGGGGGAAGGGGAGGCTTGGTATTCGATGGAAGGCTCGTTGAGGGAGTTACGGCAGATGGCGCAGGTGTCGGCGCAGATGTCCCAGGACCACATTGCGACGGCGTTCCATTTGCGGATCTGGGGGGGGAGGAGGGGGGGGAGGGAAGGAGGATTAGTTTCGTTCAAAGATCGTTCAAAGATCATCGCAAGCGACCGCAGGCATTAGACCGCACCTCGAACTTGGGGGGGGCGACCTTGCACTTTGTGTCCGGGGCCTCCTCCATTTTAGTCTGCGACGGAGAGGCGACGGGGAGGCGAAGGATTGATTGTAATGTGTTAGCGGAGGGGATTTTGGGGAAAAGAGTGTGTTAAAACTTTGAAATCGCGATTATATAATATTTCAGAAGCACATGGAGGCTGCAACTGTAATTTAAGCCCAGTTTCATAGACTCAAATCGTTTCTTCTCGACGTAAAATGGAGAATTGAGCTCCAACGTGTTGTCGAGCGGAGACTCCTATCGAAATCTGTACGGTGACTAATTAAAATTACACGCCGCTTCTAGTGAAGCAAGAAACTCTGCCGACCATAATCACACAGTGAAATGCTAATCCCAACGAAGCTCACCTCTTCAGTGCTCATTCTAAAATTTGCCTCTAATCCTGATTTCCAGCAAAAAATAATAAATCCCAAGCAGTTCCAACTCGCATCTTTCACCTTCTCCTCCCCCGGGCATCGACCTGCAGACAATCCCAATTCCTCCCACAATATCACCTCTACCTTCAAGCCCCCCCCCCATCCAATCACTTCCTTCCCCGCCCCCCGCTTCCCTCAAACGTTCCTCAAACATGCTCAGCAACTGCTTCCTTCTTCTGCTCCTCCTCCCCTCTGCCACCTCCTCTTCTCTAACGTCCGATTTCATCGACAACCTATTTGGCGTGCCCTGGCGCTCGGTCAATCAAACCGCTGCGTACTGGTGGGGCGAACTGAACGGATTTGAAGGTTGGGAAAGTGACCTTCATGGTGAGAGATTGAGCTTTTTCGATCGGCTTTTTCAAGCTCCATTCATAACCTAACCCCCTCCCTCCCTGACTCTCCCCAGACCTCTCCAACACCAGTCTAGAAACCCTGAACTCCCTAATGTTCACCCAAATGCTGTCCCTCCCCGAGCTCTCCAACATCTACATCGGCCTAAATAACACCTCCTGGCACGCTTACTCCCGCAACGCAGCCGGCCACATCGAGCACGCTGTAAAACCTCGCTTCGGAACCGACATCAACTTCTCACGCATCGATCAGAGGACGAGCGAGGACAAGGAGGTTTATTACTCACACCCTGATTACGACCCTACTGGGAGACCTTGGTACAAGGTGTTCACCAAGGACGTTAAGAAGGCGTACAAGGATACGATGGCGAGCCCGAACAATGTTACTGCACATTGGAGCGATGTCTACGTGTTCGAAGAGGCGGGATATCCTCTCGGGGTCACACTTTCATGCCCCTTCTTTGACGGCGTAGACCTGGTTTCCGTGCTTGGGATAGACTTTAGGCTAACGGTTTTGGAGGATAAACTCAATTCAACGAGTGTGGAGATCCAGAACGAGAATGAGAATCGTTTATCGTCATACGCCACTGACTTCTGGATTTTTGAGAAGAAGACTCATGCAAGTATCGCCACCTCGTTTGACTACAAGGACGTGATTACGGAGACGAGAAATCAGACCTTTAATGGCTACGTGGACGGGGACAATTACAATCGCACTATCATAACTGACAAAAATTTCTTCGGCGGCGAAAACGGCAACGACCCAAAAATACGGCAGATCGTAGATCATTTCAAGAAGGAGCACAGGTGAGGATCTGTGAGGAGCCGCTACTCGCCCCCATTCACTGCTATATATTCTAAATCGTCGCTTCGCTCCTCGGTTCAGCCTCACGAAAGGAGAGTCGAGCTACTGGTTCGGCCACGGGCTGAACTCCGATACACTCATACGTTTCCTGAGCGACCCGGAGGACCTTGTAAATTCAACGGAAAGTATAAAGGACCTGTACAAGAGTCGCACAATTTACAATCACTTCGTCAAGTCCGGAAACGAGTACATCCTCACCGATGATGGGGTACGTACCATTGCTGCTGCCCACTACACCGTTCGTTTCTAACGCTGACAATACAACATTCTGTGCTGCTTGCTTCGCTCGTCGCAGGGCCAGTTCGTGGACGTGAGCATCATACCTTTTTCTCCCAAGGAGGGAGACAACAAACCTGAATGGTTCATCGTCGCTGTTGAGGACACGCGAGAACAACCGAACTTCATTCAAAATTCGGGCAAAGGCAAGAACGACTTTCTATTCTGTGCGACAATGATCCTGATGACTTGCACCATTTCGCTCATTTGCTTCATCTTCACGATTTACTACAGGAATAGCAATGTGATCCGCCTCAGTCAACCGACCTTCTTGGCGTTACTGCCCGTCGGCAGCTTCGGCATGGGCCTCTCTCTAATTCCACTGATTGGCAACCCGACACCCTTGAACTGCCCCATGCAATTTTACTTCACCAACGTCTTTTTCACCTTCACGTTCTCGTGCTTCCTGTGGAAGATACACCGAGCTTGGAGGATCGCGAAGGCCATTCGCTACATGAAGAAGATACGGTTTACAAACGCGGACGTATACAAGTGTGTCGGGGTAGTAGTTCTCCTTGACGCCACCTTGCAAGGGTTGGCCACAAGTCTGCAATATTTGCAGCCCGGGACGAAGTACCGCTGCGCCATGCAGCAGGACTGGGAGGGCGGCTCGGACCCTGAGTCGTGTCTCGCCTTCAACGAATACTACGGCTGCTTTGCGCCGCACTATGTCTCCCCTGAGCGCATCGCTGCCGCAAACGTGTTCAGCGTCCTCAGTATGATAATGAAGGGCGGCCTCATTGGCTTTGGACTGGCCGTTTGTTATCGTACCAAATCCTTCTCCGCGCACTACGCCGAATCCACCGCTTTGCTCCTGACGTGCTACACTTTCGCCATATGCGGGCTGATATTTCTCTTCTCCAGGTCCATGTATTTCGACGAGCTTCAAAACCGGGCCGGCTCGCAGGTCAAGATTTATAGCTTCATGGTTTGCTTCAACGTCTTGTTCCCCCAGGCGATGCTCTTCCTTCCGAGAATGACGCGTCTGGTTTTCTACGGCGATATTACCAAGGAAGGTGAGGAAGCAAGGTCAATGTTGGCAATGTTGGCCGCAAGCCAAAAAATCTAACTCTCCGCATTGCTCCTCGCTACAGAGCTCATGGAGAGGACAAGAAAGATGAAGCTCACCCCAAGTGGAGCCAAGACTCTGGAGCATAAAACCACGACGTCCACGTTTGAGACAAAGTCAACCTTTGGGGAAAAGAGCACTAGCACGTTTGAAGGCTCGCCGCCGGCTAGTCCCGTGTCTTCGCCGTCGCTCAAATCGTCGGAAAGCACCGTGGGGGAATTGCCGTCGACAGGGCACAGCGACAGTGCTGATATGAAGAAGTACGGGGTCAGTGGCGCTTTCAAAGGAGCTTTCATGCGAGCGAAGAAGTTCAGAAATACGACCGGCCCAAAGCGAGGGCGAGGAAGCTCTACGCGCCCTTCCACCGACCCATCGGCAATTGAGGATACGTCGAGGAGTAGAGCTTCCTCCACTTTTAGTTCCAGCTTCGCAGCCATGTCGAGCGACCCAGACGAGATGGTCGGGTTTGTTATGTATGATAACTATGGCGAGGCTGTTGACAAAATAAGGGAGTCCGTGCGTGCTGAATCAAAAGTGGAAATGAGCCCGTTGGTGTTGGGCGAAAATAAAGAAAGCAAGAAAACATGATCGAGCTGTTTAGGTTTTAAAACTACATACACTTTTACATTTTCTCTTTTTTTTTTTTAATACCAGCACTGAAACAACGCACAAGTCCCAAAGCACTTAAAGCAATCCTCGTCGTCAATATAACACAGACCAGTCTTCTCGGGGCATTCACCATACCAACTAGGTGACGAAGGATCGCATAGCGCCTGGCAGTATCCCGCGTCATCGTCATAGCATTGCGAGTCCCACAAGCAGTCCGGCAGGCTGAACAGGGTGTCCGCAAAGACCCTGAACGCCTCTAATTTTCCCCAAAGATCCAACTCATACAGTTCGCGGATAGTCAGCGTCTCTATCTCGAGCGTCTGGGCGACGCCGAAGAATTTGAACTTTATCACTAGAATCGGTCTCTCGCCGCCCGCGATACTCAAGAAATTCAGGTTCTTCAACGAGATCCCAGTCATTTGGAAAACGGGGTTCTCGAAATCGAGGTTATCGTCCTTCTCCTTAATGCGACGTTCGTCGTTAGTCAACTTCGCGGGGTCGATGAGCTTTTCAGGCAATATTTCGTCGAGCAATTTCCTCCTCGCAATTTCTTCGGCGGCCTCTAATCCTTCAACTACCTCCCACACAAAATCTGGAACCATCTCTCCGTTCACTTCCACCATCACGACGGCCATGGTGACGCTGCAGTCGATCCCAAAAATGCTGAGGCCAGTGCTGAAGGCGATTCCGGGTGGGAAAGCCTTGTCAAACATCTCGACTTGGCTCGTACTCAATTGGAAGTACGTATCGTAGAGTCCCCACTCCTCAGGAATCTCTGTCACGTCGAAACCCCAGATTTTTCCGTCCTCGTCCTTCAAGATGTCCTTCACATACCACTCGGCGATGTCCCTGAAAGAAATGGCTTGGCCCATGATCATGCCGGCGTCGACGTCGCCCGTCAAGCTGCCCTGTAATAGTAACTCTTTTCCAGGCATTCCTAGCTCAGTGCCGCCTGCGCGGCCCGTCATTGTAATTACAGCCGTCCCGATGATAAATTCAGCTGCGACTCCGACGTAAACGGTGGTGGTGCCCAGCTCCAGGTCGGCGGAGCTTGTAATGCTCACCCCCACCTGCACCCCGACCTGCGTCAAAATTAAACCTTCAAGCCCAAAGACATCTTCCCACGTCCCCTTGACCCTGTTCTCAAGCACGGCCTTTTGGACGCCGACTTCCCCGACTTCGACCAGTCCTTCGACAAACATTTCAAGACTAGGTGAATCCTCGAAGTCCACCAATATATTCGCACCAAGCGCCATAGTCAATGGCCATCCTGCGTAGAAGTCAAACCGGATCTTCTTGCAGTACACGTTGTCGTATACTTCAAAACCGTTCGCTTCGATCCAAGCGTTAACGTGCGTTGGATTGTCGGAAAAGGTGGGGACGTAAACACCGGCGCTCAAAAGAGGCGAAAATTCGCCCATGTCCTGGTACTTCTTGGTGAATCCGAGCATGTCCAGGGCCTGCAGCATGACGCCCCGCTCTCTGACGTTCACACTCGCTGATACGGTGACGCCCTTTTTCCACGCCCCCCCCGCGTCATCGTAGGTACTGTATCGTGCCTCCCATAGAGTGTTCTTCAACCAGGGAGGCATCCTGAACTCGGCAAGCCACTCCCTCTCTCCCCCCACCACCACCGCCCCGGCCTCCTCGCTCTTCTTGCAGAGCTCGAACCACACGTCATAATTGACCAGGTTGCCATCGGCCGTGGCGAACACGTCGTTCTCCGTCATGAAATCTCCAACCGCTGTTTCAGTCACAGAACCGAGCGTGCCGTAATCATACAAGGTCCCGGCATTTTTCGCGTCCAAGTACCCCACGTCTTCCAAAAGCTGCTGCAAAAACGTGACATTTCTACCTACGTCACCTCCGTTCAGGGGAGTGGTGGGAACGCTAATGAAGCTGCCTCCACAGGTCTGGTCTCCAACCTCATCTAGCTTCCTTCTGCCAAGCTCTCCAATAACGTCCCCACCGGCGATGGCATCCACCAGTTCGGTCGCCACCTCTCCGTCAAAGTCGTAAAATAGCTGTGTTGCGAGCATCAGATC
Source organism: Triparma verrucosa (assembly GCA_030267905.1). Classification (NCBI taxonomy): domain Eukaryota; class Bolidophyceae; order Parmales; family Triparmaceae; genus Triparma; species Triparma verrucosa. The sequence goes on along the minus strand of BRXX01000087.1, from coordinate 69,543 downwards.
CTCCATATTGTCCAAAAATACGGCTTGCGTCTTTCCACCGAATTTCCCGCCGAGGACGCCTGTGCCCGCCAGCTCGCACTCTGTGATGCCCCAACCCCAATTGCTCTTGGCTCCCGAGTCGCCCCCTTCGCCCCCTTCGCCGTCTTCGCCAAATTTCATGTCGAGCTTCAAATCGCCGACATCGAGCCATGTCAGCTTAAACGGTGAGTACCAGATGCCCACCATCTCGCCAGACAAATAACCAGGTCCTCCGGCCACCCTCACTTTCAGCTCATCGCTATCGCTGGGACGGAAGATCATACTTGCTGCGGCCTCTAATGTGGGGTAGGTGGACAGCGCACTCACGTAGCTCGCTTTTGCCTCCCAGTCCACGATCTCAACAAAGCCGTTCCCGAAAACCAAATTTGCACCTCTATTTCGAAGCGCCAAACTGACCGGTGGCACACTCAGAGCTTCCTTCCCTTCCTCCGCCTCAACGTCATCGAAGATTCCGACCCAGAGTTCCATATCAAGCTCGCTATCTGCGCCGATGAACGCCCCGACCAGCTGGCTGAGCTTGTCATTTCCCAAGTCGAATTCACCGCCGTCGGCCTTATTCAAGAGATTTACGTTCAAGGTAACTCCTTTTCTGATCCCGTCACCTAAAATCAAGTCGTACTCGTGGTAGAACCGATTCTCCATGGTCGCCAGCGCAAAACTGACCCGCTCTTCGGTCAAAATTTCAGAGAAGTATTTTGCGACGTCCTTGGATTCGATTCCTGACTCAGACGCAACCGAGCCGAGCATGCCCAAAAGCTGGACGTTGTCACCGGATAATATTCCCTCCAATACTAGGTCTGAACCTCCGTCTTTCACCAGTGCGTCGAGCTCTATTTCAACACTTGCGTTGAAGGCAAACCTTGAATTCAGCTGCATCCTTACATCGGTGTCCTTCCACTCTAACTCACTCGTCGTCTTCACATCGATGCTGCCCTTGCTGATCTCGAGCCATTTCAACCCGAAGGGTTGTGACCAGAGAGAAGTAGTGCTTCCGTGCAAATCCACGTCGTATGTCTTGGTGTTATTCCTCTGCGAATCGACACTTTCAACATCTTGCTCGATCGCTTTCCCATTGACGTCGAAACTGAGGCGCTGTCCGTCCCCAAAACGAATCGTGAACAATAGCCCCACGTTAATGGAGGAAATCGCCAACGACGCCGGGTCTTCCATGGCGAGCTCTATCCTTGCGTTGTCAATACTGATGCCCGAACTTTCATCCCCCTCGCTCTCAGACTTCAGGTCCATAGCAAGGAGCAACGGGTGCGCCTCGCTCCGCACATTCGGCACGACAATCTCACTCTCCAAAACTAACTTCTCAGTATTTCCGTCGACCAACATTTTCCACAAATACACCAAATTCCCTCCGTCACTGGCCTCAAGCGTTAATTCTACTCGGTGTCCATCTACCTGAGGCGCCTCTCTGAACTTCGCGCAATCTTGTGCATAGCTTCCAATGTTGATGGCTGCTTGAAACACTCCCCCGCTCTCGTCGTACACGGCGGCGTCGATATCTAAGTCCACGCCTCCACCCTCACCAAGCAGCCAGTTATTTGCCGCTAAAACGGCGTCCTCCCCAACCAAAGCTGCGCCGAGCACCTTGGCTATGCTCACGACGGGAACGTCTCGAGCTATGAAACAGAACCGCTCCAGGTCGCCGGAGCTGGCTCCTTCGAACAGGATCTCCATCCATTCATAATCAAAGGTGACGTTCACGCGGCCTTCGTAGTTGATGCTCTGAAGCTTTCCCAAAGACGTGGCCATGGTGGTGTTCAGTCTGGAGCCATCCTCGACGACGAGGAGGCTGTTCCCAAGGGGCCACCAGTCCTCGGTCAATTCGCTCCTCAACTCGGCCGTGCCCCTCTCGCCTTCGACGTCTTCTTCCTTGAATGATCCGAAAATTTTCTGCTGCAATGGCATTGGCGTGTTGTAACTAATGGTCAGACCACTCTCAAGCTGGAACTCCTGCGGGTCAAAAGACAGAACCTGAAATTTAGGCTTGTTGAAAGTGACGAATTCGCTCAAAGAGGTGTTTGCGGATGAAATCACGAGTTTGTCTAACTCTACGTCATTCTCTGGTGTGTCCTCGTCGTCGCTAAAGTGCAAATGCAGATGTGGGTTGCTCAGTTTGAATATCTCTAGCCCCATAGGGTTCCACTTAAATGTCTGCGCGAGCTTGGTGCTTGCCTGGGCGGTCCAATCTGTATCAATCTCGGCAGTCCCGTTCGTGATGTTCAGGTCAAAGTCGCCCTCAACGGTGGTGATTAGTGGCGCTTCCAGAGCGGGCAGATCGACGCTCACCACCGTGCTGAGCTGGATGTCCAAGTGAGACATTAAACCATCACAGTTAAACGTGAAGCCGATGATCTCTACCCCATCAAACAGTTCGAGGTTCGACGCCACAAACAAGATGTCCAGGCGAGGGTCTATATTATTCGCGTCCAAAAAGTCAATGAAGAGCCTGAGCCTGAACTCACTCTTGAACGCATTGTCCTTCGAGGAAATAATCTTGGCCTCCAGGTTGCTATCCTCCTCCTCCAACACGCCGGCAGCCTCGAAACTGAAGCCCCTCTCGACTTGGAAATTGCTGTTTTCGAAGTTTGAAACTGTCAAGTTGCAAGCAAAAAGGTCCATCGAGAAGGCGGGGCTGAGCTCACTTTTGGTGAATGCGCTGATGGAATGACCCTTTTCGGCGTTGACCTTATCGAACACGTCTTCCAGGTCAGAAACGGCAATGTTGGTGGCGCGGACGAAGACCTTCTGGCAGTTCTTTAAGCAGACGAATTCAGACGTTATTTGTGAGTCCGTAAATGAGGTTGTCATCAACGAAACAGCCTCGACCTTGACCAACTCCAACTCAGGGGCCTGAATCTCAGCGGAGATGATGGCTGAATCGATTGTTAGGTATTCTTGTCCGAGCGGGTGGAAAGCTTCAACACTCGTGCCCGTCAGCTCAAGGATATCTTTGTCGGAATTGTATGACCCGCTCAATGTTGCAGAGATGCTATCGTTTTTACCCGTCAAGAAGGTGTCGGCAATGATGAAGGCAGAGTCGATATCGAAGCTGAAACTAATGTTCTTCTTGTCGCCAACCTCAACGGTCAAGGATCCACTACTGATCTTGAAATTGGTACCGATCGCCACGTCCTCTAGGGAGAATGTCCCTGTGAAGCTCCAGAAATCATTGCTCTCGGTGACATTCGTTTCCATTTCAAGGTCCCAAGTGGTGATGGCGGAGATATCTGGAAGAAGAGGCCTCAATGGGTCGACGACTAAAGAGCTTACGACCTGAGATTTCAGCCCCACAGACGCGATCATTGTCTTGCTACTGTATTTGAAGTCCAAATCGCTGCGACTGGTGAGTCTAAAATCAGAAGTAGGAAAGCTGGGCAAGAAGTCAAAAACGTCTACGGAGCTCAAGGCCTCGAGGGAGATTATGTAGTGCCTCAAATCGTCAGTAAACTTGATCATGACGCGGCTATCGCTATACAATTGCGGTGAGTAGTGAATGAGGGACTTTCCAAGTAAGTTGGCACTCTGCGAAGCGAGTCGTACGGAAAGTTGTTTTGTCGGCGTTAGAAACAGCGGTGGCTTTTTCTGGCTTTGTCCTGTCCTCGCACGTTCTCACCTGGATTTCGAACTCCTCCTCGCCATCCGTTTTGGTCATGTAAATATTTAAGGAACCGTCTGTTACGTGGATCTTGTCGAAGAACAAATAGAGTTTGTTGTCCTGGTTTGGGAGGAAGGCTGCAGTTAAGTTCGCGGTCGTAACACTGTCGTCGAAGGATGTGACGCCCTTTAACACGAACTTCTGGTCGAGAACGGTGAACACCGAAGAAGACTGAAATTCCAAAGTATTCTGGTCAGTATTTCTATCCACCTCGAGCTCGAAAGTCTCGACGTCAATCGGACCGATGGAGAAGCCGTGGGCGGCGAATAGAAATTTGACGCTGGTCTCGTTCCAGTGTGGCGTTGACATTTTAGTTTGAATCTCACAAGAGACGTGAAGGAGATCAGGGGGACTTGAGAGGTCGAGCGCAGCGACCGCGTCTATAACTTCACTGACGGTGCTGACGTCCACCTTGACCGTGACCTTGACAGTGTCCGCCGCGCTGTTGAGGAGTATCGTCGTGTTGGTTGAGTCAAGGATTTCTACTGATTGAAGGTGGTAAGGAATGAGTTCAGCGGCGCTGACATTTAGAATGGCGGAGATGGCGTCGGCTAGGTTGTCGACCTTGGTAGACACGACTACGTGGAAGTCTGATGAGAGGGCATTGACAGAGCCGGTGCTGATGGCGAGCAAGCTGGAGCGGGAACTGGAGCTGGAGCTGGAGGAGGATGGCAAGATAGTCTCAGTGCCACAGTTGGTCCAGGATAGATCGGCGGCCTCCCACCCAGTCGAGTTGCTGTGCTTCAGGTCCATCTGGAAGACGCAACTCTGGAGAATGTTGAAGTTAGGAAGGAGGGCGATCGAATTAGTGAGTGACGTTTTCAGTACTGCCTCTGTCCGTTTCTCCTCGCCCTCAAAGGAACCCTCTCCGGTAAGGATGAGCTCAGCGCCATTTACGAGCTCGACTGACACTTCAAAGTCGTAATCCACATCATTCCAGTCCGTTGTCTTCATGAAGACCTTGGTGAGGGTAATCGAAGGCGAGAGCGACAAGCCCCGGCCAGCAAAAACGGCCTCTACTGAGAGAGAGTTCAACAGGTCTTCTTGGCGGGGCAAGCTCGCCGAGACCTCCATTCCGACCGTTGCATTCGAACCTTTGTATCCGAAAGGCGACAAGAAGGATGAGAGAAACGAGTCCACCACCACTACCGACTCAATCACGACGCCGTCGATGCAATTCATCTCTCCAAAGACGACTTCCTCAGTTGATATGCAGACGCTGAAATCGCCTGTCAAGACCGATACGTCCTGAGCGGCCGGAATGCTGTACTCCGTCGTAGGAAGAGCGCATTCAAAGGCCTTTTCGGAAGGGCCTAACGAGCTTCTAACCTTGATGATGTTGAGGTCATTGTCGTTGTCGACGCGTCCTGCGGCCTTTGCCATTAAATAGCGAGAATCCCAAGCTGCTGCGTCTCCTTCTAGCAGATACTGGCCGCTGGCCTCATAATCAACGGGATCGAAGGTCCAGTTTCCGTTAAGCTGCGTTCCTGACACTCTCAGCAATCCGGAGGTCAGCTTCAGCTGCGGATTGACCACCCACCCGTTTTCGTCAAGTTGCACTGAGGTATTGATGCGGGTTTTGTTTTCGTAGGGCTCGTACAGACCGTTGATGACGCCGTCAATTTTGAGATCCCCCACACTCTCGTTTCCGAACTTGATGATGAAAGAGCTGTCGAGAGATAGCGTTAGATCTGGCTTGGATTTGACAGAGGTTAAATCAGCGCTGGCCTTAAACTCGATGTCTTGGAGCTCAAAATGGTCGCCAAACTCGAGCCTATCGATCTCGGTCTCAAGGCTCATTGTGTACGCGCTGACATTTTTAGTGTCCGTCTCCGACGCGGAAACCACCATAGAGAGAGAGGCGGCAGATGCGCCAAGCAACAGCTCGGGCGCAATCTTCGAGGATTCAATGTCCACCGAGAGCTTGAAGTACTCGTCCCGACTCGCGAGATTGAGGGAAAGCTCTGAGTCGACAATGACTGATGGGCTAACGTACATATCGAGGGACTCCGCCGAGACCGCGCTGAGGCTTTTCTCGACCATCTCGCGCACAACTTCCGACCCGACTGTATTTACTGTCAAGTCGATCGACCAGGTGCTGGGATGCTTGTACTTGAATCTAGCATCACCGTCGACGTGATCGAAGTTTCCCTCAAACGTCATGGTGGGGTAGGAAAAGAGCTCCAAGTACATAACGGTGAAGGAAGAAGACGAGAAGTCCACTGTGCCGTAGAGTCCTCCAGACCTCAAAGTCATCCACGGCGCGGCCGTCGGAGTCACCGGGTCGGTGATCAATCCGGAGAAGGTTGCAGTAGTTACACTCGCCGTTGAATTCAAATTGAAGTCTGGGAGAAAGAACTCGACGGCGCAGCTTAACATCCCTTCCTCGATTAAGTTTTCGGTGAAGTTCAGGTGAAGGTCGGATTTGAGGAATGTTGAGACGGTCGTGCCAGTCACGTTGATTTTCATCTCGGCGTTCGTTAGCGAATTGCCGGTTTTGGTCTTGATCTTCTCGGCTATTCCATCGAACCGGAACTTGAACTTGTGAGGGTCGCCTGGGGTGAAGAAGTTATGAGTATGATTGTAGCCAAAGGGTATGGCTATCAGGGCGTCGAAGAGAACATTTTGCATCATTGGTGTCAGCTCTGTCTCTAGCATTACGAAATTGGTCTTAGTGGATATGCGGAGGCCCATGTCGTCGTCGAACGTGCTGAAAACTATGTCTGCCTTGAAGGAAGCCGATACTTCGTGACTTTGCTCCATGAGAGGTGCGGGGGACGTCGTCGGTGCTACAGCCGAGATGGCCGATGTGAACGACGTCACTTCCACATTGCGGGCTGTGAAGCGAAAATTCGAGAGGTCAGTGTGGAAGAAGACAGTTACCGGAACGACGGACTTGACAAAACCGATATAGAGAGTCAATTCGCCAGCGATGTAGAGGGAATGGGGCGACCCCTTGTCGTCAAAGTCCAAGTGAACAATGCCGTCCCTGAGCTCGAAATCGTTCGTGAAATTGTCGTCAATTATCTCCTCCTCTGACTCTTCGTCAAAGCGAGTGATCGACGAAGGAGGCAGATCGCCGAATGCCACCGTGTACATCAGGTCCAACTGTTCTCCGTTCAAACCGAAACACGGTTCGTCGTCACCGTTGAGCGGCCGCCAGTAGATGTTGTATCTGCTGCTCCAAGATGTCCAAGAAATTGTCTGACTTCCAATTTCGGCGTTTTGGAGACGCTGGTAAGAGACCGACAGCCAGTCGGGGACGTTCAGCATCTCATTAGAGATAATTACGTACACCGCTGGGGTGTTCTCGGTGGTCGAGACGCAGAAGAGGGAGTCCATGTTGTCCTTCTCGAACTCTCCGGGCCAGGCAGCGTCCTCGTTGCTCGGTAACACAACCGTCATGTCTTCGAGGAATTTGGGAAATCGATCGTAGCGATAAGGTCGATCATTGTAGAGGCGAGTCCTTTGCGTTAATTTTTCGGTATAGTACGGAGAGGAAACCTTGAATCCCTCTGTTGCCTGCGATGTTATGACTACGTCTGCGACGAAGGGAGGCGTGTAGGGCTTCGGTCGCGAGAATATGCTCCACTTGTCGTCCACAACCACTCCTTCTCCGTTTTCGTCAACTTCGATATTAACGGGCCCACCTCGTGCGTCGACGAGCATTCTTTCGGTTGCTGTCACCGTAGTGGCGTTACTCAGGCGCTCGAACTTGACGGTCTAAAAAAACGGTGAGAAAATAAATTCTAATTACATTACGCTGAGTCAACGCGCTGTGGATCAACAATCGTGTAACCCTAACCCAATAGTAATAAAGTGACCATCATCACGCTTCTCTTACCTTGATGGTTGATATTGTCTTGGTGGCTGTAGCGGCTGTGGTCGGGGGAGGGGCCGGGGTCAGCACACGGAAGTAGGGGTCCATGCAGTTGGGGGGGGAGATGAACTCAATATCCGTAGAAACTGAGTCAGGCGCGGTGGTGATGCTTTGCAGGCTTCCCGTGATGTCTGCTCGACCCGAGACGGTGAGGCCCTTGATCAAGTTGTAGGAAACCGCCATGGTGTTCGGAGCTGTGTTGACGCCTGCAATTAGCTCCAAGGGCGCAAACTGAAGGCACGTCGACGTGGTGACGAGCTTTTCAAAGTCGACGGACACAGGATCCGTGATTGTGGCGGTGAAGGCGCTTTCCGTGGTGTGAAAATCGATGTTTATATCCACATCCTCGTTGGCACTGTATATGGGGGAGAGGAGGGAAGGTATTTGGCCGAGTACCGCGGTCCCTTGAATTGTGAAAAAATCCACGTAATAATGCACACGGTCCTCTTTATTTATCAACCTGCGATTTTCGCCAACGGAAGTCAGCTCATTCTTGTTGACCTTTCTGCTCGTCGTGAAACGGAGAAGGCCAGTCGCGCTGTCAAGGGTCAGAGGAAAGTTCACTCCCATGTCAGTCTTCATGTCGACAGGCTCCTGTCTGACCGTAACTGGAATCTCGAACATTCGCTGGCCGCAAAGGCTCGTATCCAGAGCGGGGCTCAATTTAGTCGGCAACATGTCGAGGAGGAGAAGCGTGCTTTCGAAGGAGACCTTTCCCCTCACGATAGAGACAGTGGGCACTTCGTTAACGACCTCTATTTTCGCTGCGATGCTGTGGATGCTAATGTCGTCTGTAAGTTGGACGGTACTCGAGTCCTCTCCGCGCAGAATCTGACGGAGGAAGGCCTTGTCCTCCGAGCAGGCCGCGAAGGAGAGCCTTGAATTCACCTCCTCTTCCGAAAGCACCGGCACGTCGCTGGCCGCTTCAGGCCCACCCTCGTCTCCCCACATTGTGAAGCCTTCTGTCAGAACATAGGCCATTCCAAAGCCTCCGCCAAAAAAGAAAACCGCGGCGAAGACCAAAAAGACAAACCAGCGACGGGCACGCCCCGCCAAGTACTTCGGGTCGTTATGGTAGTCGTAGCTCTCCTTCCCAAGGCTGCTCAGATCGTCGCCTAGAGTGGCTTGGCCTTTGAAGACTTTCATCTGAACCGACCCAGGACTCGCCGGAGGGCTCGGAACGCCAAACGAATTTACACTGCCGCCAGAGGAGGAAATAGAACTCCTCGGGTTCCACGACGTTAGCCGTTTCATGAATCCTTTCTTCTGCTTCTTCCTCCTAGAGGGAGACGGAGTGGCGCTTTCGTCCCAGGAGATCGTGGTGTTATGGTCGTCCTGTTCAGCCACCGAGTTAGTTCGATGTACAGTTCTCAGCTCGTCATCCTTGCTTACCTGCTTTCCTGACATTGGATTGTAGGTGTCGTCCAAGAGGCCTCCTCCAGAACCTCCCAGAACAGTTTCGTTGCTTCTCTTTATGCTCAGTTGACTATTGACGGTTTTTACCGACCCAACACTAGAGGGGCTTGATGTGCTAGTCGGCGTCTTAGTAGACAAGACACTTGACGGGCTTCCTGGTTGTGATCCCGCATCAGAATGCGTCTGGTGGGACGACCACGTGACCCTACCAGTAGCTTGGTCCTCGAAGTAGTCGTGGTCATAAGTGTCGTCGTGTCGTCTGTGAGGAGTTGTTGGTGTTAAGACAGCAGCAGGGTTAGGGTAAGGCAATCACTATCTTACCTAATCCAGTCTCCACTTCGTTTTCCTCCCTTTGAGAACGGACTTGATAGCATCTTCTTCATATTGTCGATATCCGGGTTGATTTTGTAATCTCGATTCGGCTATGTAACTCAAGAAAATTGGGTAGATTTTTGGAGAGGGAGATGACAGGTTGAGAACTATACCTGTCTTCTCCCTAGGCTAGGGTTACTCTTCTCCCCCCAACTTCTCCCCCCCCCCCCACCCTTGAGAAATTAAGAAATTAAAAACAATGCAGATAGTTTGTCTATCAAAAAGCGCGCCTTAATGTAATATATTTGGCGCGTCGAGTCGCTTCGAAAAAACGCTCTCCCCTCTTTATCTCTCATATCCTCGAACAACGGCGTCCTCTCTGACCCATGTTTTGGTCTGGCCCGGAGCTAGCTGCGTGACCTTTCCAGATCTCGGGTCCACTCTGATTCCAGCAAATTTCTTGGACTCGTTGGTGTAGCTGACGGTCCTGTCGCCGTAGCTCACCAACCCTTCCCTGCCTGCGCCGCCCATGCCGGCGAGGGCAACTGGCTGGGGCTGTCCCAGCGGCTGGGCCCTCGGGCCTAGGTTCTTCTTCGGCGGAAGAGGCGGGCCCGGTGCTTTTCTCGGAACGACGTCGACAGTCTCGACGGCCTTGGCCTTTCCTCCGGCCCATCCCCCTGAGGGGGACTTCCTGTAAACGTTGTTGAAGCTTCCACCTCCGGACCCTGCTCCATCCACTGCGTCGGCCAGAACGTCGGCGGGAACGAGGCCAGCGGCTCCACTCCTCGCGTTAATTCCAACGACCCAGCCATCTCCGTCGCCGGCATTACCTCCCTGCAAAAAGATTTCGTCGCCTTCAAAAACGTCCATTTCATCCCCCTTGGCAGCACGGTAGTTCTTGATGGCCTTTTTCAAGCTGCTTCCAGCCGGACCTCGGAGTTCAACGCCTCCTCCCACTCCCGCTCCCCCTCCAAGTCCGCCGCCGCCACCCCTCGGAGCAGAGGCTGTCTTCAGCTCCTTCACACCCATCTTTGTCTTGACCGCAATTCCTTCTGTCATCATCGCCTGAACGACAGTGGCGACTGTTACTGTGTCCCCGGGCGCTACAACAACCTCCACTTTTGTGACGTCGCTCGCCTTGCCCTCGATCCTGATATTTTTGCTTCCCTCGAAGTCCATGCTGAAAGAATAATCCTTGGTGCGCCCGTTCTCGATGCTATAAATGTACCCGAGAGGGCTGGAAACTTTTTGCTTGAGAAGGAAGAGGTTTGGGGCCAGCTGTTTGCGCTCGGCGTCGGCAACCCTGACGCTGTTGCGGCGGGCTGGCGCAGCAGGCGCGTTCCCCCTCCCGCCCAGGGCGCCTGCGACCCCCACCGCTATTCTCACGCTGGCCAACTGCCCGGGCAGCTGGGTGACCTTCGCCACTTGCATCTTCTCCTGAGCATCGACGAACGCCTCCACCTTGAGCTTCTCGCCGGATCCGAGCCCGCCCTCCAGCGATATTCCGCTAGACCCTCCAAAATCGAGCGTAATTTTCACGCCATCGGTGTTCTCGTTGATGACGTTGTAGATAATGTCAAGGGTGTTGTCCAAGCTCTTGGCGGTGATCATCTTCACTCCCGGCGCAATCTCGTCTGTCTTCTCGCTCCTCTTGCTTCCGAATGCTGCGGCTCTCATGCTCTTCACCGTGCCCTTCTCGACGCCTGTCTTGTCCATGTTCTGCTTGTGGAGGGATGCGCTACTCGTGCCTTGATAATCATCAACAGTTCCGTCGATCTTCCTGCCCCCGGCGTTTTTGCCCCCGATGTCGGAGTAATCTCCGTACATGCTCCCCTGGACGGAATTTCCGGTGACCTTCAGTCCCAGGTTGTTGGTGTACTCGGTGGGGGTCGGGTTGCTTTCAATGCCCAACTTTTCTGCCAGGTCTTTCGAGACCGCCGTCTGCATGATATCGTCCCTCGTTTCGTCGCCCAGCGCCCAGCCCGGAGTGTACTGGTCCTGTCGACCTCCCTGTATGAGTGAGAGTGAGAGGGTGGCGAGTTAGGGTTAGATTGCGAGCCCATTATCTGAGCAGTGTAGTAGCTTGACGCCTCACCTCTCCATCTCTGTACCCAACTTTCTTGAGGCCGATGTCGTTGTAGTCGTCGCCGTCGTCGTTGTAGCTGATATGTGCCTTCTCCTTATTACTGCTCGGACGCTCAACGAGAACTGGCGAGCCCCCGGTGTTCTTGCTTGCTGGGCTTCCTACAGGAGGTTGATGAGAAGAGTTCTCGACTAGCTCCCAGTCGTCCTTGTCCCCCCCAGGAGGCACAGGGGCCGCGGGCGGCGCGATGCTGGGCACACGCTGGCTCTTGGGAGGGGGCGGTGGCTGGTCAAGCCTCTTCATCAGGTCGGGCAGCTCGCTGAGCTCAAGCCATTCCTCCATCGTCTCGTTCCATAGCAAGGTGTCTGCCATGATACTTTTCTGTGCATACAGCGAGCGGAGCTCTGAAATATGCACCGGCCCCTGCTGGTCTCCGTTCTCGTCGCCGTAGAACCAATCCGGCATTGTTATTTTGTTCGTGTTTGTCCTTCTTGGTGTCAAGTTTCTTAACTTTCTCCAAAAGGGCTTCTCCCCCACGTGATTTGCTGGAAATCAGCATCGTTAAATATCAAAATGGCTGATTCAGGGCAAAACCCCGAATACTATGGGGCCCTTGGCCTGTCCAAAGGAGCTTCTGATGCGGAGATCAAGAGAGCGTAAGTACTCGCGCGGAATGTGTGGCAGGGCTTGAGTATGAGTTTGGGTTTTAACAGACAGCTTCGTCCTTTTTGACAATTTGATGTACCAAGAGCGCCTTCACTGCCGACGGAACTTCCAGTTGCAAGTGCCTCGGCAGGAGGGATGTGGGACAGATGCGCGGGCAACCCGGCCTCCTTGCCACAGACGAGCGGTGTCCCAAAAGTTCTCTGATCCAAACCTCGAACCTAGGACGGGCGCCCCCCCACCTCCCCAATTGAACTCTTAGAATCCTCTCTAACCCGACCCGAACGCTCCCCCCGCGCAGCTACCGCAAGCTTGCCATGCAGTGGCACCCTGACAAGAATGCCGACAAGAAAGAGGAGGCTGAGATCAAATTCCAAGCTATTGCCGAGGCTTACGATGTGCTTTCGGACAAGAGCAAGCGCGCAGTCTACGACCAGTTCGGCTACGAAGGCCTGAAGGACGGAGTCCCTGACGCCAACGGAGACCGCAACGGCTACGAGTACCAGAACAACGGAAACGAGATCTTCGAAAGCTTCTTCGGAACTGCCAACCCCTTCGCCGACTTTGGCTTCGGCGAGAGCACACCCTTCACCAGCAGGCTGAAGAAGCCCGGGCCAAAGAAGATGGACGCGGTCGTCAAGGACCTGCCTTGCACCCTTGAGGAGCTTTACAACGGCTGCGTCAAGAAGATGATGGTGACGCGCAAGAGGTTCAACGCTGACGGGAGCGATTTGGTCGACGAGAGCAAGGTGCTGTCCGTCAGTGTCAAGCCCGGGTGGAAGAAGGGAACCAAAATTACGTTCCCCTGCGAGGGAGACGAGGGCGTCGATATTGTCCCCGCGGACGTAGTTTTCGTGCTGACGGAGGTGGAACACAAGTGCCTCAGCCGCGAGGGCGGCAACCTGGTTTTCACCGCCAAGATCAGGTGAGCCGAAATAATAAATAGTACAGGAGCCCCTCTGTTGCTGCAGTATCTAACCCCAATCTTCACGCTCGCAGCTTGAGCGATGCTCTGACAGAGTGCGCCATCACGGTGCCCACCTTGGACGGCAGGAAGCTTAGTCTGCCCTGCCCCGAGGTCGTCTCCCCCGGCTACGAGAAGAGCATCGTCGGGGAGGGCATGCCCCTGAAGAAGGGAGGTAACGGAGATCTCATTATTCGCTTCAAGATCCTTTTCCCCAACTTCCTCGAGGAGGGAAAGAAGAAGGTGTTAAGAGAGACCCTCGCTGGAACCGTGACGGCAGAGACGGATGTCGTTGTGGACGAGACCGTGGCCGAGGAGAAGAAGGATTAGATTGATTGGAGGAGGGAATGTTGGAAGATAATGTGTGTGTGTGTAGAACAAAACTGAGAGGAGAGGTTTTGAATTCAAACGTTGCGTTGCATTGTTTATAATCTAGCTTTGAGGGGGAGCGCGCCGTACGGGATCAAACCGACCTTGTCCTCCTGCTCAAAAATCGCCAAGTGCGTGAAAGACTGCCCGCCGCAGACGGCGAGGCTTTGCCCGGTGATGTAGCGCGCCCCATCGGAGCTCAGGAACACCGCCGCAGAGGCGACCTCCTCTGCGGTCCCCAAGCGCTTTGCAGGAATGCTCCTTACTATCTTGTTCAGCACGTCGTCTCCAAGACCCTTGTAATTGTCGAAGCCAGACTCCGTATATATTATTCCCGGTCTCACGCAATTTATCCTTACTCCGCTAGCGATCCACTCTTGGCTCAGCGTCTTCGTCATGTTCTCGACGCCGGCTCTGGCTGCCCCTGAATGTGCCATGAGCGGCATACCATTGTTCATTCCTAACGTTATGTTCACTATCGACCCACCGTGAGTGGACATGTATTTGTTGAAAACCTCTCGACACATGCTGAACGTGCCCAGAAGGTTGAGGTTCACCACCGCCATGAAACCCTTGTTCGACAGCTCCTCGGCAGAGCAGGGAAACTGCCCGCCAGCGTTGTTTATCAAGATATCTATTGAACCGGATTTCGTGAGGACCTCAGACGTTAATGCATCCACATCGGTTGCGTTTCTAATGTCGCACGGTTGCGTGAGAAGACGGAGCCCGGTTTCTTTGAAGTGCCTTTTCTCTGCGTCGTCCAGTTTCTCCTCTGATCGTCCGGAGATCCACACCGTTGCACCGGCGAGGGATAGCTCCGTGGCGATCGCAAAGCCGATACCCGTACCGCCGCCTGTAACCAGAGCGACCTTCTTGTCGAATAACTTGGGCCTGAAGACTGTCTTTGACTTCGTGTTCATATTGTTGATTGCCTGCTGCAAATACGACTTCCCGCCAAAGCTCTTTTTGGAAAAAACGTCGGAAAGAATAGATACAGAGCGTATAAAGTATAATTTTAAAAAGATAGACGTCTGGAGGATTGATTTGATCACCAGCGCTGCCATGAGCTCTGCAGAATTTTGCATTTTGCCTCATTGGTCTCTCTCTGGTGGTTAATAGACCTTAACTCGCATTCACAACAATATACCGCACGTAGAGGTTGTTTTACATAGTCAGGGTTAGGGGTAGACGAAATCTCACGTTTACGAACGGCTCCTTCATATATAAATATAGCATTATAGACCAGTGTCGCTGGACCGATTCTCTCTTCTGGTCCAATTTAGACCTCAGCCATGCCCCTCCTCTCGCCCAATGATGAGTTATCGGAGTGTACATTCGATGGTTCCATTATAAGCCTTGCTCAGACTCCTCAAAACCCAGAGTACGTCCTTAACTCTTACCTTGGAGGAGGCTCTTCCGGCGTGGTGTACTCTGCGCAGTGCATGAACCCTTCGCAGGACCCTTCGCCTGGGCGCCCCGCCGAGTCTGACGTTGCTGTCAAAGTTCTCAGTCCCACCGGATATCGTATGCTGAGCACCTCGCATCTGCGAGCATTTTTGGTAGTGGTAAAGGGGGAGGAGGTCAGGGAGGTCGGGGGAGTTATGGAGCAGGTAACTTCCAAGAATATTTGGTGGCTCGGCAACCCGCACACGCACTTGATTCGCACTCTCCTCCTCCAGAAGGAGTCTGGGACGTTCACCGACTCGCCCAGGTCCGTTCCGCTGACTGCCGCTATCATGGTTGGGGGTAATTTGAAGGAGCTGACGCTGAGGCAGGCTAGGAAGCTTTGGGGTTTGACGTGCTTTGGTTTGGATCAGGCCATGTTCGACTCGTACTTAGACAGTCTGGACAATAATAGCTCTGATACGAACGGCAGGAGGTGAGAAGAACAGAAAAAGAACGGAAATGCGTCGGTCAATACAAGGGTCAAACAAACTCTTCGCTTCGCTCATTCTACTCATTCTATTCTAACCAATCACCCCCCCTCCCGCCCTCTTGCAGCTTTGGGGGCGCCTCCTTCTCCCCCCCGAGTGTCAGCGCCGTGGAGGTCAGGAACGTAGACACGACGGTGTACACGGAGCAGCTGGGCACGATTGTCGTCCCCGTCGTTGCTCCGAAGTATTTAAATTACCTGAGGCATAGACGCTTGAGCGGGCGGGAGTACCGACACCAGTCCCTCGTGACTCCTCACCAGAACATCCTCACTATATACAAGACGCTGGAGCACGTCACGGACTCGAAGAGCACCACCTTTGTCATCATGGAGAGGGGCGAGGAGGCTTTCGACAGGATAAGGGACGGTGGGGAGGAGGAGAGGTGAGAATATATGAGGAGCGAAGCGACGAGCTGAGGAGGCGTGTATACTGGATATCGACGTACATAGCCAACATTTCCGTACGTAACGTTGCTGCTGCAAACTTCTGCGCTGCTTCTAACGTCACGAGCTCCCGCTTCGCTCGTCGCAGCATGAAAGACTGGTTCAAGCAAGTCCTCAACGGAGTGAAATGGATGCACGAAAGAGGCGTCGCTCACCGCGATTTGAAGCCGGAGAACCTACTCTTCTCTCCCTCTTCTCCTGACATCCTGAAGATTGCCGATTTTGGTCTCTCGGCCATGATCCACGAGAACCACAAGGCCCCCGCAACACCTGACCACACTCCAACTTTCATGACGCCCACTCCGAGCCCGCCTCCCAGCCTCTCCCTCCCCAAGTTCTCCACGCCTCTGCCTATACCTCAGCAGTCTCCCGGCAGCTCGAGCCAGAATAGCTTGACTGGGTACTCTCCCGTGACAGGCCTTTCACCCCTCTTCCCCCAGATGATGATCCCCGGCAGCCCACTGCCTGCATTTGAGGTGAGCGTTCGTGGGGGCACATGCCTCTTTCGCAACCCACCCACTCAATTCTAACCCCTACAAAAACAAACAATCCTCGTGCGCTCGCCACAGCTTCCGCCCTCGGCACCCCCGCCCATGCCCCTCCTCCCCTCCACCGCCACCACCCTCAACACACCGCCTCCAACTACCCTCCTCCCTCCTACTCCCGTTAAGCGCCTGACGAGCGTCGTGGGCAGTCCCCACTACGTGGCGCCGGAGGTCACGAGCAATAAACCTTACGATGGGAGGAAGGCAGACTGCTGGAGTTTGGGGGTGATCCTTTTTGCTATGCTTTGTGGGAGCCTTCCCTTCGGATCAGACCTCCGAAACTGCGAGCGCTTTGAGCGCTTTAAGAAGGACCGGGGCGACTGGATCTTCGAGCCTTACAAGGTTTCAGACGGGGGCAAACGGGTTGTGCTTGGGCTGCTAGAGGTTGATCCAGAGGACAGATGGGGCGTTGAGGAAGTGGGAAATGATTGTTGGATTCTGGGAGATGAGTGAGTGACAATTTTGGAAACCAAAAATTTTGCTCTTATTTCTTTTGTGTTTATTTTAGAAATTGGTGGTTTGCGTTGTGAAGCTCTCCGATAATGGTGAGAGAAATGAGGAACAGGAAAAAGAGAAAAGTCAAGCTGGTGGGGAAGCTGTCGAGGGTCTCCATCAAAGAGTCCTTCCAGCCCTCGACCCAGTTACCGGCCCCTCCTGGCTGACCGACGAGGTATAGGTTCCCCTCGGCCGTGCCAACCAGCAGGCTTCCGCTTGCAGCGAACTCGGCCGCGCTGATGCAGTCCTTAACGTCGAGCGCCGGTGCATCAGCTGACATACTGCTCCTGCTGCACGCGTTGACGCTCAAGACCTCTCTGGCGCCCTCCGCCAGACACACCACCTTTACAGTGTCCTTTGATACGGCCGCCATTAAATTCTTTTCCTCCAACACGGCCAGGTCGACCAGCGGGGCCTCACGGTTGGTCAAGAACTTGCCCGTGAAGATCTCCTCAAAGGTGCCAAGCGCTAGCCGCACGATGAAACCCTTCGAGAAGGCTGCCGTCAAGCCAGAGCGATCCAGGACGAAGGAGATCAGCTGAGCCGAGCGTGAAGATTGGGTTAGATACTCATGTTTAGGCTTCGTCCTCGAATGTTTTCCTCACCTTCCCGTGCTCTGAGGGGAAATTCAGTTCGACTGTCGAGTTGTTCGGTCCAAAGGCGGATATCGACTGAGAGAGAAAGAGAGAGAGAGGGTGTGTGTGTGTGCGCGGCGTGAGGGTTGCGTGTTTGGTGTGCTTGCTCTGTGTGCAGGGCTCCAGGCAGTCACTTACCTTATCAGAGGTTTTCACCGCCAACCAACCCTCCCCAGTCACTACATTCTCACGAGTTCGAGTTACCTTGTCCCACACTTGCAGTATCACCCCCTCCCAGTCACAGCACATGACGTCGCCGCTGGGCAACTGCCAGCAGAAACAGTCCTGCCCCGTGAACAAGGACGCCCTCTTGTTGCTTTTGTTGGAGTTGGAATTAGGCGTTACAGTCGCCTTTTTCGTCCCAGTTTTGAGGTCGTAAATTGAGACGACGCCCTTGCCAGTGCCGACCGCGAACGACTCGCCGCTCGACCCGAACTTCACGAAGGAGAGGTCCTTTGAATGCGCCTCGATAGACCGAGTCTTCCGACTGTCCAGGTCAAATATTGTGACAAGAGACGAACTTGTCTGTAAAGAGGCCAGGTGCGACCCAGACGGTGACCAGGTCAGCGTGTGCACAGGGGTAGGAGATGGCGGGATTATCTGGTCGATCACCGTGCTGTCTGGGAGGGCGGTGCTGGTGAAGGAGGAGGAGGAGGATGACGACGACGAAGTTGAGGTCTCGCCTGACAGCGAACTGCTGATCTGGATCACTTTTGAACTCCCGCAAGATGCGACCAGGGGCAGGTACGGGTGCGTCGAGTATATTATGCTGCCCCTACCGTGCGCTATCGAGCTGAGGCACGACTGCACCGGCAGGCCGTCCTTCTTGTTATCATTTCCCCCGGCGGGCATCTTGCCTTGAGAGTTGGGTAGGGTTGGGGAGGGTCTGCAGGGGAGGGTTTTGGGGTGTGGGTTTCCTGGATGACTTAGGGGGGTGAGGCAGATAAAAAATTCACCAAGGCTGTGGCGTTCAGAGGCAGGAAACAGGCGAAAAACTATTTTGGCTTCGATTTCCCAGAGAAATGATCCATCTCGCGATAGAAGGATTTAAGTGTCAGTTTTGGTCATATGCTTCATTTTGCAGCCTCTAAAATACAAAAATGTATGTTAAAATTTCCGAAAATAGTTGAAAAAGGCCGTTTTTCAAAATAAAATTCAGTAATAAAAAGCTGTTTTAACCACATAAGGATCATATTTAGAAAATTATACATATTTAAGAACTTATGAGAGCACTTTATAATCGTTGAGATATTTTTTTTGATATTTTTTTTTGATTTCAAAAATCCAATTTTTGTCCTTCTAAAAATCAAATTATTCCTCTCAAGGGCCTTAAAGTGAAGAATATGACCAAAATTAGTCAAGAAAAATGTTTTTAAAATTTGGGTAAATCAGTTTTTAAAAGAAAGCCGCAAACGTTTCAGAATTTCCCAAATTTACGCCCCCGACCCTGATCCCCTGACCGTCCCCCAGTTCTAGCCAGTGCGACCCGCAGCCCCTCAAAAACCGTCTCCAAACAAACTCACCCCCGCTCCAAAATCCAAATCAAATCATGGAGTTAGACCTGGTGGAACAAACGCTACTGGCGACGCTGCCGTGTACGAGCGTTGGCACGATGCAGTTGATCCCCCCTTCGTCAAGTAAATCATCGAAGCCCGCCAAACACAAGATGGCTCTTGCCGATAGCTCCGGGCGGATAACATTGTACGAGATCAGAAAGAGCGAGGTGTCTACTGTCTTTACGAACGAGTCGCTGCTGAATTCCAACGCCGGGGGGACGGGCGGTCCTCGCGACTCTGACCTGGGCGACATGGCTGGCGGCGAGGATACAATAAGCTCCAACTTGGGGGCTTCCCGCAAGAAGCTTGGGTCGATGTTCTCTGCCCAGTCCTCCGACTCCAGCCTGGCCGGCGGACAGCACAACGGCGGCGTCAAGTCCATCGCCCTTGGCGGCAACGCCAGCAAGAGGGACAAAATTTTCGCCACAAACGGCAGTAAAATAATTGGTCTCTCGCGAAAGGGAAAGCCCTTCTTCTCTCTTACGTCGAATTCCTCCGAGAGCACTGAGCAGGTAAGAGATGCCACTTTTAAGCGTATCGAATGATATTCATCCTAACCCCCCCCCCGTTGGCCAGATACTGGTGCAAGGATCCACCATCTGGTGTCGGCAGACGGGCGGTGGCTACACCAAGTACACAAATGGGGAGGAGACTGAGTTCTACCAGGTCGCCGAAGGCGTCAACTGGCTCGAGTACGAGAACCTCGTGAACGACGACAACACGGAATCAGAGGACCACCTCGATGCCCTGCTTGGTTGCCAGGATAGGTCCATTCGCGTAATTCGCAACGGCGAGTGCATCTCGAACCTTGGCGTGGACGTCAATGTGACCTCTCTTGGCTGTTATGACAAGAACAAGATCCAGCCTGGTCCCAAGAGGGTCGTCTTTGGCACGTCAAGCGGCACGGTGGCCATGCTGCGGGTGGACCAGGACGGCGCTGGGGCGCACGGGTGGGCCATTTCGGCCAAGAGCAAGGTGAGGCATTGGCCGCACATGATCACCGCTACTTTATTCTTCTCTACCTAACTCATCGCTTTCGCTCGCTCCTCGTGCAGGCCAGAGGCATGGTCAACGTCTTGACCTTCTCGGACATCTCCAAGGACGGAGTTGACGACATAGTGGTAGGCTGGGAGGACGGCAGCATTGAGGTCCTCGGCTTCGACGTCAACCCTGACCTGCCTCAGACCCAGTTCTCAGCCAACCTCGGGGAGTCCGTGTCTTCCTTGGCGGTTGGCCGCTTGTCCAACGCAGAGTTCGAGGAGATTATTTGCGTGGGCTTCTCGGGGAAGGTGGTGTCCTTCACTAACGAGCCGCTGAACACCAAGGACGCTTCGGATGTCCACGGCCGAACGCACGCCAAGATCAACAACGAGAACAAGATTCGCAGTTTGCAGAAGGAGCTCGGGGAACTGGAAAGCAAGATCTCACAGAAAAGGACGCAGCTCACTGCGAAGGAGAGAGCGGTGCAGCGCGACACTGCTGAGGACGGTGGCAACGACAGAGACGGTCCGTCTGTGATGCTTCCGACCTTTGACGCCAAGACCATCTTCGCTCTGGATGAGGAGGAGGTGAGAAATGAGAAACTGACTGACGACCTCCCCCCCATCTTTCTAACACGTCGCTTCGCTCCTCGTTCGCTCTTCGGTGCAGGCGGCCTACAAGATCTCAGTGGAAATTCCGCTAGAGATGAACCTCGTCCTTCTCGCTAGCAGCGTCAGCGTGGACTTGCTCGACTCTGACACCTCTACGGCCACTGTTTCTCGATCCCCCCCTCCCCCAGACAGTGACCTTAAGCTCTGCGCCTGCTACCGAATGGTCGAAGGAGGCAGCCGCTTGCAGATGAAGATCCGTACCACGGAGGGCGAGTACGGAGAGATCACTGCGACCATCGTTGGAAACTCGGTACCAACCAAGTCGGCGGTTGTGGTCAAGCTACCCGTGAAGCCCCTCTCTCTGCACTGCAGGGCGGTGGCGTTCAGGGAGGACGAGCTGCAGCGAGAGCTCAACGTCCTCACGTTGAGGGGCAGCTTCTCGGTGAACGTAGCGCACGAGTGGATGCGCGCCTGCGTCCCGGAGATCCCGCCCTACGTCGAGAGCGACGAGGTGAAGGTGAGAAGCTGCGAGGACGAAGCCAAATTACAGGCACTTGTTGGGGGTTATTTGGCTTTACTATCAACACTACCTAATTCTAACTCATCGCTTCGCTCCTAGGCGTGGACCTTCCGAAACGTGTTCACGGGAAGCATTTTGAAAGTGACGTACGAGAAGGACTTGATGAGGGTGGAGAGCGACAATCTGTCGACCCTTGCGATATTTAAGGAGTGTGTTAGTAGGGAGAGCATGCGCAGGAGGGTCCATGTCAGCGACAGCGTGGAAGTGAAGGAGTCGACTATCCCTGGCTTCTTAGGGCTCTTGCACAACCGCCTGCAGCACCTCCTAGCTCTCTCACGACAGGTGGAGATAATCGAGTCGCTCAAGGAGATCAACAATGCCGAGGCCGGGGAGACCACGTGGATGTCACAGGAGTACGTAGAAATCCTGAAGAACGCAGACGCCATCAAGGCCGAGCACAAGCAGCGCCCGATGCTCATGAACTACCTCGCGGGGATCATCACAGATTTGTTCGTGGACCGCCACAAGCTGCGAGGCGTCGACGTCCGTCATCGAATCCCAGAGCTCCAGGGCCTGATAAACAACTACGACGGAGACGCCCTGCTAAGTGTGTTCTCAGATCAATTTGAAGGCTAACCTTTGCAAAAAAAAGAATCATATTCTTATTTTAACGATGATATATTTTGGGAATTACTTAGGGTACTGAACTACTACCACCTTCACTCAACCAAGTACCACCTCCAGCTTTGCCCCCCCCCCCAGACCCCCCTCCTAATCTAAACCCAAACCTAACCCCACAAACATTTAGAACAAGCCGTGCTTCTTCTTCTCAGCCTGCTGCTTCCATTTCGCCATTCCGTCGAAGGTGTCCCTGTCCATGCCGAAGACGGTCCTGAAGTCGGCATCGCTAAGATACATCTCCTTCTTGGTGTTATCGATACCCGTTGCTTTGCCACCCTTGAGATCCTCGTAGGAGAAGGTGGTGCCCTCCTTGACGTTGCCTAGGACGGCCTCTCCGACGTCTGCGGTGCTAGTCCTGGCGGTGATGACGATCGGAGCCTCCTCCTCGCGTTCCTGCTGGGAGCTCTTGAGGGCGTCGAGGTTCGCGGCGTAGGGGTCGAGGAACTGGTTCTTCTTGAAGTAGTCATCGTCCCAGCCGAGGAAGTGCTGCGAGAACAAGTTGGGCTCGGCTCCGGCCTTGACGACCATGATGGGAGTGTCCTCATCCCTTCCGTCGTTGGAGGTGAGTACATACTGCTGCGCCGTCTCGATGGCCTTGGCCTTCTCGTCCTTGTTGGCGTTGTGGCCAATCCAGAGGAAGACGGAGCTGAAGCAGTCGAGGAGCATACAATCGTCGTCGATGAGGTCCTCCTGGGCGAAGTTGACGATCTCATCAACGGAGAAGGACCCGGTGGCGTTGGAGCACTGGAAGAGACGGGGCTCAGCGGGCTCGGGCTCTCCGGGCCTCATCTTGGGGTACTCGTCCTTTCCGCCAAGGGCCTCCCAGAAGTCGTCGGCCTCGCCTCCCTCCTCAACGACGGTGATTTCGCCAACCTTGAGGATCTCAGCGATGGTGCTGGCGGTGTCCTTCTCGGCGTCGTTGGCGCCGGACCCCTGCCAGACGGTGGTCTTTCCAGGGGTGAGGAGAACGAAGACGTCTCCACTGTTGAGCTCGGTCGCCTTCTCGGGGATCTGGACAGCGTACGTGTTTTCGCTACTGGTTCCCTTGACGTGGTAGAGCTCGGTGCCGTCGACGTCGTAGGAGTCGCCGTCGTCCTTGTTCTTGAAACCGGACGCCTTTCCTCCAGCCCTGACAATCATGTTGCCCTTGAACATGGATCGGAAGTGGGCGGGTTCCTTGCCCTGCACCACGCGGACCTGGACGGGGCGGTCCCCGAGTTCGTCGTCGAGCTCCTTGGCGAGCAAGGCGCTGGCGCCCTTCTCGTCCTGGGTGGAGTCGCGGCCCTGCCAGAAGTAGATGATGTACTCTTCCACGTCGTTCTTCTTGTAAGTGTAGAGGATGACGTAGGAGTCTCCTCCGAAGAACTGCCCGACGGTGGAGCCTTCGACCTCGACCTTCTTGAAGTCCTCGACGCGCCACACCTTGATGGTGCCGGAGCCGTCGTCGACAGGCTGCTCGGCGGCTGTCTTACGCTCGTGGAGGGCCTTCATGTCAAGATCCTTCTGCTCAACGCTTCCGGCGACAGAGCTGGAGATGGGGGTACTAAAGTCGAACTTCATGGGAGGCTCCCACTGTCCAAAGAGGTTCTTGAACATGGTGGTCTCGGCCCCCTCCGTGATCCTAGTGACTGCAGTGGAGTGGGGGCGGCTGTTCTCGGTGATGTAGGCCTGGGCACGCATCATTCCCTCCTTCTTCTCCTCCTTGGTGGAGCCCTTTCCAACCCAGACAACGAGGGCGTCCCCGGTGTCGACGAGGAAGGTGTCCTCGGTGGAGAAGTTGGACCGGTCGAGCTTGCCCTCCTGGACAAGTTCCGTCTTCATCTCACCAGAGGCGTCCGAGATCTTGAAGAGCTTGGTGGCACCCTCAGCAGAGCGTTCAGACTTGACGTCGTCCTCTCCGGTGACGGTGACCTCGATCTTCCCTCCGAGGGCGTCCCAGAAGGCGGCGCAGTCGGGCTCCTCGTTGATGATGGTCACAGAGGCACCCCCGCCCCTCTCATTGTCGCGGATCTGGTGAAGGATCTGGACGGCCTTGGCCTTCTCGTGCTTGTTGGCGTCGGCGCCGTTGTAGAGGTAGAGCTCCTTGCCCATGTCGAGGATGAAGCAGTCGCCAGTGTTAAGGCTCGAGCCAGCGACAGGGACGGACTTGCAGCGGACGGTGCGCTTTCCCTTGATGTGCAAAAGGCGAGTCTCGTAAGCATCGCGGTCGACATGGGTGAAGCCACTGTCGACTCCTCCGGGGAGGTACTCGACGCCTGTGCTCTTGAAGTAGCTCAAGAACATGGGGCTCTGTGTTTGAGTTGGATTTTGTGTTGGGGGAGTTGGTGAGTTGGTGAGGGGAGAGATTGGTTGACTTGCGAGGGCGGCCGCCTGTGCGGCTGCGTGAACGCGTGAACACCCAACATGCTCACCTCGCTGCCTTCGACCTCCCTGTACTGGACGGGTCCTCCGCCGAGACCCTCATCGAGCTCAACGGTCTTGTATGCGCAAATTCCGATCTCGTCCTGAGAACTCTCGCTTCCCAACCAGAAGTGAATGTTCCAAGACAGGCCGCCAGTGCCCTGGACAGTGGAAAGGAGGATGTAGGAGTCGCCCTTGTAGAACTTGCCATTCGCCTGCGCGAGGGGTGGGGTGGAAAAGATCGGCCAGGGTTAGGAAGATGTGTGTATTTGGATAGGGGCAGTGCAAAAGAGGCTAGCCACGAATCTTGACGCGGTTCTCAAAGATCTCCACGAACTTGCCGCTAAATATAGCCCGAATAATTACCGCTTCACGCCTGAGCGCCATTGATCCGACTATAATAAATACAGTAGGCGTCGGGAGAGTGTGAATTGTGCCCTACCGGCCGCGCATTATGTCACTGTGGGGTTCATATCTTTTGGTCGGTAGCTCCGTTCGTCGTTAGGGTTAGTCTGTCTCCCACCTTTTCTTGCTTTACGACCTCCTTCTTTTCGATACGCCAGAGCTCTAGGCCCGGTGCCTGGCCTGATCCCGCAAAGGCAGCGTCTGCGAATCCACTCATAGTTTGGGTTAGAGCTAGAATTGACTTTTGATATCCGAGTTCATGTCCATAGGTGTTCTGCTGAAAAAAATAAAAATTTCCAAGGATCAGAAAAAATATCATCTCATCTCCGCTGGCCGACTACATTTTTTTGTACGAATTATGCAGCAAAGCAAAAACGCTAGAGATGAGGTCAGGGGGAGTTTGTCAGGAGCGAAATTTGTTACGAAATGGGTGGTCAAAGTTTGATCTGCTGACATGTCAATGTCAAAATTTGGGGATGGTAACTTCCGAAAAGAAAAGAAATCGAATTCGTTCTTCTTCAATATTAGATTTCGTTCTCCAAATTACCCCCCCCCCCCCCCTTCTTCCCCCAACGCCGCCCCCAGCCCAACCCTTACGTTCCTCCGAATCGAATTTTCTCCAGGATGAAGTTATATTTCTGGTTGTATTCAAGCACATTGATGGGCGGCTCTCCAGTGTCGTCTATGAATGTGTCTTGCGAGAAGCTCCTGTTCTTGGCCATTGAGTCAGTCTGCCTGCTCTTCACCACCCACGGGCTCGCACCGCCGTGGACCATCTTGTCGTTCTCCCACGCCTTCTGCGGCACGGACTTGAGCAGGGTCTTCTTGAGCTCTAGCTGTTCGTTGTGTTGGATGACGCGTTTTTTGCAGGCCTCCTCATACAAACGACGGTGCACTGAGCGGCCGTCGGACGAGACGCTCCTGTTGTTAATTTGGGGTTTGAAAGTCTCCTCCTCGTGCCCTGCCTTCTGCTTCTCCTCCAGAGTGCTCCCTGCCGAATCCGCAAACCTCCTCGGGGAGTTGATGGTCTGCCTGGTGGCGGGGTCGACCTGGTACTTGCCCTCCTTCTTGAGCTTCTCAGTGAGCTGCAGGGAGCGGCGGTTGAGGTGGGGGGCGAAGGAAAGCTCAGCTTCCTCCATCTCCTCCACAATTTGTTTGCGTTGAAGCCTCCTGGTCTCCTTGTCCTTCTCCCACTGCAGGATGTCGTCCGTACTCCTAGCAACGGCCTTTCCGCTCCTCTTCAAATACTTCTCCCCCTTTTTGATTCCCATGAGGTTGGGCGAGAAGGTGCACTCCTCCATCTCCCTATTCCTAGATTGCTGGCGCTGCTTCCTAAGGTCGGCCTCCCTCTTGTCCATCATGCCCTGCTGCCTCTCCAGGAGAGGTTTCACCGTTTTGCTCTCCTCCCTGCTCTTCTTGTTCAGCTCGGGGCGGAACGCGAGGTGCTGCAGCTCGTAGGCGAGGTTGGCATTGCTCTGAGACATGATCGTCTGCTCCTTCTTCTTGTTGGAGGAATGGAGCTTGGACACGAGAGAGTTCACGTCCTTGTTTTTGAGGCGGGCAGGGGGCTGTAGGGGGGAGGGTACGGGAGCGGGGTGGGGTTAGAAGAAGTAAGACTGGGCAACACTGGCAGAAGAAGTTAAATACCCCGGTGCGCCCGTGATAAAACATTGAGGCCTCCTAAAGCTGTCCGGGCGAACAGTTAAGCGAGAACGCCCCCCAAAGCCTCTCCCCCTCCCTTCCCGACGTACCTTCTTCGCAGGAGCCTTCTGCTTGTCGGCCCACACCTCGTAAGGCGTCCGTCTGTTGGGCATCTGGACCCCCGACTTCTCCAAGGTCTCTTTATAGGTGCCGGCACCTGCCCTGCTCACGCTGACCGAAATATCCCCAATTTCTCGTCCCAATCCAGCCACGAGGTTCGCCGTAGAATCTCCATCGTGAGTATCCCCAAGAGATTGGGTCTCCACCCACTTGCCAAGTGTCGCGATCTGGTCAGCCGTCGAATCAGCCATGTTTCAAGGTTTTCAGTAGTCAACTGAAAATTATTAGATTGGGAGGAGATTTCTAGTTCAGGGCAAACTAACCCAAAAATTTAATACGGCGTAAGTACGATAATTTTGCGTCAGCTCGCTTTTTGGATATACAGTCGTTGCTAAGTAAAGTTTCTTGCTTCATATTGAGCGGAAATTGGCCCGAAAAGAAAATCAGCTACTGATCGCAACAGCTAGGGCACCCCGGCAAGCAAAGGCCAAGTCTCCCTCCTCGCCGCTCGCGTTCGGGCAGCTTACTACTATTTCTGCGCGACTTCCCCACACGCTCTAACACTCTATGCAGAACCCTAATTCCCTACACGACAGAACCCCCTTCGCCCCTCCTCCTTCGTACCTAACCCACCCCAACACCCTCGACAAAACCATGGACCTTGATCATAAATGGGACTGGGAGGAGCGAAAGCTCCCTTGCAAGGTCAAGACGGAGAGCGGAAACCCCGCAGCGGACGAGCTGCGAGCTCGTTTGCGTGAAATCGCTCAGCGCCTGGCAGTTGAACAATTGAAGGTAAGCTCCCCGCCTCCCCTATACAATGGACCAGACTCTCACCTAACCACGAACCCCCCCCCTCCCCCTCCCCCTCCCCCTCGCCCCCCCCCCGCAACCCCCCTCGCCCCCCCCCAGCACGACGACATCGCCACGACCGACAGCAAGAAGGCCGCCAAGTCGATTAAGCTTGACTCGGATGCCGCCATCGAGGCTACCCTTGCCACCTCCACTTACAATGCCAAGGTCCTCATCGGCCACGTGACTTCTCACAAGCTCACTCAAACACAAATGAACATCAACAAGCGTTTCCAGAGGGTTCCCAAGAGCCCCCCTAGGAAGGTCATGATGGACCTGCAGAAGGAGAGGCTTGTGAGGACCGGCACCATTCCTCACTACGAGGATTATAACAATAAGCCCGAGGCGAAGATGATGAAGCGCAGGCAGCAGAACCACCAGTCCCGCCAATCGCACAACATGCAGTCGATGGGCGGCCTCGGCGACGAATCTCTGGACGCCTCCCTGGACTCGGGTCAGATTCGGACGGCCCAGGCAGTCTTCAAGCCCTACTCTGGAGATTTGTTTGGCTCCCACGGAAACAATATGGGTGGCATGGTCTACCTCTCGCGCATGCCCAACCACGCCATCCCCGAGCCCAGCAGCTACCCCCAGGACGACCAGACAGCCAACGTGAACGACTTGAACGACAACACTAACCCTCTCTCCATGGAGAACGAGGGCGAGTCTTGGGAGGCTCTGGCCAAGGAGCTGGAGGCTAAGGTCACTTGCGCCTCGACCATCTGCGGGTGGAGCAAGCACGCGGCTAACGTCGAGCGCCTCGCTAACGAGGGCGCCCTAGAGGCCATCATCCGCCTGGCGAAGGAGGACGACCGCAAGATTAGGCGCTACTGCGCGTCTGCCTTCCGCCACATGAGCGGCCACAAGATCCTGTGCGAACAGATGATCTACAACCAGGCCCCAATATTCGTCGGGGAGCTCGCGTCCTCCTCCCACGACAAGCTCATCTCCAGGGACTGCGCCATCACCATGCTCAACCTCACTCGCATGCAGGGCAAGGAGGGCAAACTCGTTGACGACGGCGCCGTCCTCGCCCTCATGAGCCTCATGACGGACAGTGACGAGCTCTCAGGCGTCTGCGCCCGCGGCCTCTTCAACCTTACCTGCGTCGACGAACCCTATCAATTCATCGAGCGCGTCATCAAGGCTTTCCTTGGCCTCGCCTCCGCGGCCACCCTCGAGGTCAAGCACATTTGCGCCTCCGCCCTCTGCAACCTCTCGGACCTCAAGAGCATGCGTCTACGCCTCGTTGAGGAGGGTGTCGTTCAGGTTCTTGGCCAGCTCGCCCGCGGCGCAGAGGCCAAGACCCGCAGGGTCTGCGCCATCGTTCTGCAGAGCCTCGCGTCAACCAAGCCCTGCCGGCAGGAGATGGTCGCCAAGACCGCCGTGGGAACCCTCTACTCCCTCTCCAACGACAACGACGCCAATACCCTCCACTACATCGCGTCCGCCATGATGCGTCTCGCCCTCGACCCAGCGAATTGCCAGAAGATGGTCAACGAGTCTGGGGTCTCGGCGCTTTGCAACATTTGTATGCGCTGCCCCGACATGCCCAAGACCACCCAGCCTTGCGCTGCCGCCTTCCAGATCCTGTCCCGCCAGGAACAGGCCAAGATCGTTATGGTCAACGAGCAGTGCGTTCCCGCCTTGGTCACGCTTCTCCGTGCCTCCACAGACCCCAATACCCTCCAGTTCTGCCTCCTGGCGTTCTGCAACCTTCTCACCGTGGAGGAGAACCACACCCCCATCCTTCAGCAGGGTGGCGTCATGTCCATCATAGAGCAGGCCAAGATCGAGGCCGAGGGAATCCGCGAGTCTTGCGCCCTCGCCCTCTTCAACCTCTCCTGCGGCGAGAGCACGAGGAAGGCCGCCGTCGCCGCCGGGGCCGTGCCGGCCATCATGAACATTGCCAAGCTCGACGACGCCGAGGCCCGCACCCGCTGCGCCGCCACTCTCTGCAACTTTGCTTCCGAGCGCCTCAATATTGGCAAGATGGTTGAGGATGGTGTAATTTCCACCTTCATTGACCTCCTCATGACCAATGAGCCTGACACGGTCAAGCACTGCTGTGCCGCCCTCTGCCAGCTCGCGCAGGACTCGGCGTCCTGCAAGAAGATCGTCGAGCTCGGCGCAGTTCCCCACATTGTTGCCGGCGTCGAGACTGGTGACGACCTCACCAAGTACTCCTGCTGCTCCGTCCTCTCGGCGCTTTCTTTCCACGTCGGGTGCAGGCAGACGCTCGTCTCCAT
Organism: Triparma verrucosa; assembly: GCA_030267905.1. NCBI lineage: Eukaryota > Bolidophyceae > Parmales > Triparmaceae > Triparma > Triparma verrucosa. The sequence goes on along the minus strand of BRXX01000087.1, from coordinate 40,082 downwards.
GGGCGCCCTCACTGCCCTCATTTCGCTCGCAAAGATGGGAGACGACCCGACCTCCCTCCGCTGCTCCCTTGCCTTCGCCAACCTTTCGTGCGAACCCACTGTGCAGGGCACCATGATCGAGCAGGACGTCCTCCCCATCCTCACGCAGCTCTCGGATGGCTACTCAATTAGTTATTCGGAGGAAAACCAGCAGTACATCGCCAAGGCGCTCTGCAACTTGAGTTGTCATGTTGGCTTTGAAAAGAAGATGATCGAGCAGGACTGCGTCAAGTCCTTGATGATGATCGGAATGGTCCGCTCAGTCGCACCCATGACAAAGCAGGTCTGCGCCAAGGCCTTGCAAAACTTGCTCTCCCTTGATTCCCAGGAGCGGCTCTGCGAGGAGGGCCTGGTCTCGACCATCACCTCCTTTAGCAAGCTTAGCGACGAGCCTACGATGAAAACTTGCGCCCAGATCTTTAACTTCCTCTCCACCAACGAGGTCGGCAGGAGCAAGCTGGTCGAGAAGAAGGCTGCCCTCTTCGCCTGCATTGGGCTACTCAGGAGCTCCTCCCTCGCGACCAAAATCATCGTGGGGAAGACCGTCTGCAATCTGCTCTGCCACAAGGACTCCCAGGCCGCCACTGTTGAGGTCGGCGCCGTTGAGAAGCTGGAGAAGATTGCCACCCTCGGTGACGCCGAGAGCGAGCTGAACTGTGCCAAGTCGTTCTTCCTCATCTGCGGCTCTGAATCCAATCGCGAGGTCATGACCAACGTCAACGCCATGAAGATCATCATCCTCCTCGCCAGGTCACCCAACCCGGAGACCAGCGCATACGCGGTGAAGGTTATTGCCAACCTTGCCCAGTTCGAGGACACTCGCCTCGACTTGCTCGACAACAACGTCATCATGGCGCTCGTGGCCTTGACCGAGAATGCCGGCCTTTCGAGGGAACAGGTTACGCTCATCGCCTACTCCTTCAGCAACCTCTCCATGGTCGAGAGGTTCGCCGGAAAGCTTGTCCAAGAGTCGGTTGTCGCCGCTCTCCTCAGGATTCAGAACTTCCTCGGAGACGGCAGTGTCGCCGCTCTCATCGCGAACACAATTCGCTCCATGGTTGGCTGCCAGGACACCCTGGAGATGATGGTCGAAGATGGCGCTATCGAGCTCCTGGCCCTGCTGAACAAGGTAGTTGACTCAAACTGGGCGGAGTCCGTTTTCTACGACGCCAACTTTGCCTGCTTCAAGTTTGCTAGCTACGGAGACATCCTGAGAAAGGAGCTCATCGCCAGGGGCGCCCTCCAAATCATCGGAGGCGGCGGCAGCTACCAGGGCTCCCACGAATTCGCCGTCGCGTCCATGTTTTTGCTCAGTTTGAACACCGAATACCGCGTCTCCGTGGCCGACGGTGTCAGCGGTAGCGTCCTCATCAAGCTTGCTATGGAGGAACCCGACACAATGATGACGCAGAATGCATCCCAGGCACTGTTCATGCTCAGCAAGAGCGAGAAGAGTAGGAACCTCTTGGTTGACGCCGGGCTTCCAGCGGCCCTAGTCAAGCTTTGTAGGAGCGACAACGAGGACATCAGGGGCTCAGCCTCGCAGGCGCTTAAGAACCTGAGCAGCGAAGGAGGCGACGGCCTTGAGGAGGGCACCGTTTCGGCACTCATCGCCATGAGCGAGGGTAACTCTGACAACAGCGTGAGCAACTTTGACGACGGAGCCCTCGTGCAGCCCGAGCAGATCGCTGTCGATGCCGGAAAGTTCTCTTTGGACGAGGTACACAAGCCCGAGGTCCACATGGATGAGTTTGCGCCGCTCGTTGTGACCGTGATCAAGGAGATGGGTGGGGACGCACCCAGTGGAAAGGGTCCCGCGGCACCCCCGGCGCCTACCATGGCATCACAGGATGTCCCCCACAAGCCTGTGGTGGACGAGGAGGTCGACCAGAAGAACGAGGACGACGAGAACCTGAGCAAGGTCATGCTTTACGCCAAGATGAACGTCCCCCAGGATCTCCTCAACGACGACTCCATTCTCGAAGAGGACGAGGTCGGGGAGGGAGCTGGTGAGCCTACGCAGCCCGTCATCACGGAAGAGAAGGAGATAGAGAAGGAAATTGCTGTGGCGAACAAGAGGATGAGCCAAAGCGGTCCTGGGCAGAGAGCGACCGTCCGGTCTGGCAAAGCCTCGCCAGTTAGCCCGCCAATGCCCACCAGGGGCGACGTCTTGGGGCCCAAGGAGAAGCAAGCCAAGGCACGGAGGCGAAGGCGCAGCATCCAGGCGAAGAAGAAAAGAGAGGCGGAGGAGAAGAAGGCCGAGGAGGGCTTGAGCTTTGACCAACAGGCCGCCAACGCTGGACTCTTTTGAAGAATAAGGAAGAAAGTTACTGTTTTGTTTATTAGAATTATATCTCATTTATTATGTTTTTTTAAATTTCTTTCAAATCCAAGCCTCCAACCCAGTTTATGAGTTCGTCAACGGTGCTCCCTCCAGCAGCAGGTGTCACGGGGGGACTCTTATTATTGTCACTGCCCACGCGGAATTCGTCTTTATCAGGGCTCGAACCTATCGAACCTACTCGCAGTGGTGATGCGTTCCTCGGCAGTGGTGATACGTTCCTCGGAGTGACGGCTGAGGAGTTTTCGAAAGGGCTCACTTCTTTATTGTCCACGTCCTGGAAGTCTTCTGTTGAGAAGTACTTGCTGACCTGACTGAACTCTTTCTCGGTCAGGCTCATGTCCTTGACAGGTTCAGGTGCCTTCTCTACTGAAACGACAGCTTGCTGCGTCGTCTGAACAGGTGGAGCAGGTTCGACCACCTTATTCTCGTCTTCCTTTCGATTCAAATACACCTCCCTCATCAACTTGACCTGTTCCACACCCTCTACCGATTCCCTCCTCTTCTTCGTCGCCTCCCCAATGCTATTCTTCACATTAAACATGTTCCGGATCGAGTCATTGGCCCCAAAATAGTTTTTAAGATTCCCGCTGGCCCTCGTCACCTTGAGCATTCTCGCGGCGAGGTTCTTGTTGTATCCTCCCACCTCCCTCCTGTTCGTTGTCGGGGTGGGAGCGTCCTGAAACTTCTGCTGCTGCCTCAGCACTTCCCCAGGGGCGGATCTGCTGACGTCAGGAAGGCTCCTCGTGTAGCTGTACTCGCTTAGAGTAGTTGCGTCCGATTTGTGTGACCTCGCCGACATTGGAGGAGGGAACGCCAAGACATTTTGGCTCATTCCCCCGCTCGAGACGTTGGAGAGAATGCGGGAGTAGCCATGGGCCTGATTGTTGGCCTTGTTCCTCCTCGAAGACCGTCGAGGGTTTTGGAGGGTTTTGGAGCCAGCGTTGACATTGCGCTGTCTCCGGGGAACATTGGGGGCAACGTCCTTGGATTCTAAGAGCTTTTTGAGGTAGTCCACTTGGGCTTGCAATTCGCTAGGAGAGCTTGACAGGTCCTTCAGGGGCTTGTTTTGAGGGAGGCGCGAAGACAGAGCGAACTCTTGCCAGGGGCCTATATACATGATGTGTTGGAGAGGGTTGGTGGTGTCTGGGGAGGTTCTTTTGAGCGTTTGGGAAAATATGCAACAACAACCCCCTCAAGAACGACCGCAGAGGGGGGTGATGGGGAGGGAGGAGTGGCGAGAGTCGCTTTTTGGGACCGCGAATTCCAAGAGTTCACTATGTTCCCGTTGAGAGGAAGTTTGATGTTCCAGGGGAGGGCGTAACCGGGCTGAGGGGGGGTGGGGAGGTTCGACAAAACAAGAACCTAACGGGCGGTGAATATCAAAGCAGTTTGGGTGCTTTTCCGCGATGCTTAGGAAACGTTTTCTTCCAGTTATCTCGATAGCTTGTAATTTTTATACGAGGGGACAGATTCTGGTCTAACGGGACCTAGTTGGATAACGGTCTTCTGAGAAGGAGAATTGGTGTTGGATTTAGGGTTAGACAAGTCTGGAAAGCCTGAAATCCGTACTCTCGATTGTGAACAAGATGTCGCTTTCTGAAACGGGCGATCAACTAGCAGAGGCGCTTAAAAACCGCGAGTCAAAAGATGACCTAGTCAACGGTGGCATACTCCTCGAAAAGGTGAGTAAAAGAGAAAATCTATCTTTGCGCTGTCCATCCTACGTTATGCGTTCCTTCAGCTGCCTTCCTGGCGCGGGTTCGACTTTCATTTTGGGCTGGTGGACATTTTGCCGCCCACTGCGCTTGGATTTTTCCAGATGAGCATTCGCCGCTTCGTTCCTTGACCTGAATTTGCCCCTTGGCCAAACTTCTTTGACAGCATCCCGAGGGGTTCTGCCCCTCATGTGTTCCAGGAACACAAAGCTCGCGCAAAGTTCAGCGCCCCTTTTGTTCCCTCGCCAATAGAATAAGTTTCTAACTGAGCTACCGCCGCCACCGCCAGTCACCCGTTGCGAATGAATTAGAAAAAAATCTCAAGAAAGATAATGTGAAATCGAAACTGGAGTCCCGCCCTACCCGTGAGGAGCTCCAGGACTCAGGCATCGTCATTGACCAGACTCCCACCTCGCTCAGCCTCGAGAAGGGAATCAAGAAGGCGAGCCTTAAGAAAAAGCTGGAGAACAGGCCCGACAGGGACAGCCTCGAGGACAACGGCGTGTTGATCGATCAGACTCCTGCCGAGCACTCACTAGAAAAGTCCCTTCACGCGTCGATGCTAAACAGAAAGCTGACGGCCACGAACCGCCCGACCGTCGAGAGTCTCAAGCACGACAACATCGTGAAGGAGAACTTCAAGGGGAAGGAGCTGGAGAAGGCTATCCACTCCGACCAGCTCAAGGGGGGGCTGGAGGGGAGGGAGAGGGCAGAGAGTTTGAAGGAGAAAGGCATACTCAAGGACGGCATGAGGGCCAGGGCCGAGAGTCTCAACAAAGAAATGAAGAAGGACAAACTCGGCAAAGAGCTGGCGAAGGAGGGAAGGCCCAGCGTCGACGAAGTCAAGGACAGCGGAATACTCAAGGATGGCATGAGGGTCAGGGCCGAGAGGTGAGCCAGCGGGAGTGCAGCGAGCCTTACTTACAGCGAGGAAGAAGTAAAAGCTGCGAGGTCGAAGCAAAAACTGCGAGGAGTGCTCCTCGTGAGATGCAGTATCTAACCCAATCTCCACGCTCGCTTCGCTCTGCTCGTCGCAGTCTCACGAAAGAAATGAAAAAAACCACTCTCAAGGGGGAGCTTAGCAAGAGGCCGCCAATCGAGGAAGTGAAGGAGAGCGGCATCTTGAAGACCACGACCGAGAGCAAAGGGGAAGAGCTGGAGAAGGCGAAGAAGGTGGACGAGCTGAAGAAGAAGGTAGGCAGGAGGCCTAGCATGCAGGAGGTAGTCGAGAAGGGAATTGTCAAGGAGGGAGAGGGCGAGACTGTTAGTGCTCCTGCTCCTGCTCCTGCTCCTGCTCCTGCTCCTGCTCCTGCTCCTGCGCCTGCTCCTGCGCCTGCCGCCGCCGATGTTCCGCCCACACCACCTGCAAAGAAGAAGGACGGCTGTGTCGTGATGTAGAAATGGGGGGACTTAAAAGAAGAAGAGGAGAGAGAGAGAGTGAGATGAGAGAAAAAGAGAGAAACCTGAAAAGAAACGAAAAAAGGGGGAGAGATTCGAAGCGATTTTCGATTTAAATTATATATTTTTTTCGGCGAGCCTCATTTTTTCTTTTTGGTTGCGTCTTGCACCGCCAACAATAGGTTTCTTCCCCGCTGAGAAAGCGCTTCCACCTGAAGGCCCCCAGATCTTCACTCTATGACCTTTCGCACCAATTCCCCTACCTCTTTCCCCAGTAACAATAAACTGGCCTGATTCGTGAATTGCAACGTGTGCGCCTCTAGAGGCAACACAACGCAGAAGAGCGAAATCTCCGGAGGCTCGCCAGAGCCTCATACCCGACACATCTTTCGTGCACAAGATGTCTCCGCTGTATGCGATATCTGTGATGGCGTTTGAGTGACCTGCCTTTTCCCCATGCTTCGAGAAAAGCCCTTCCAAAGCTCGACGGCCTCGCACAGATGTGTTCGCAGTGGAGAAGTTTGAATCGAGCAAGGTCTGTGCCTCCTCAGGGGAGAGGGCGTCACTTTCTTGAAGCCAAGACGCGAGATGCGTTCCAGCCCCCTTAGTTAGGCGCCCCGGTAGACCCTTACCAGAGGTGGGGTGCATGAAAATTGAGCTTTATGCACTTTTTTTTGGACTTGGTTCCTGGATCCCTTGTGTTCCCTTGCCATCGCGAGATGTCAAACCTTTTCCCTTTTCAATTAACAGAAAGACATGAAATCCTACTACGCTTTGACCGCTGCTGCTGCTGCCATGCTCAGGGGTTGCCATGCCCAGGATCCTGCGTAAGTTGCTGCGTACTTTGTGTTACTTTTGGCTTTTTAGCTATGGCATCACCGTCCACACAAGGTCTTTCCTTTACTCCTCCCAAACTCACCCCTCCTGCCGCTCCCCTCCCTTCTTGCCCCTCGCAGCACTGGCTGGATGGCCTACGCCGTCGGTGACATCTCCTCGACTGGCGCCGAGCGCATCACCCGCCTCGAGATGACCTGGACTGTTGGCGCCGAGCCTACCAAGTCCTCCGCTTTCTTCTCCCCTTGGTTTGGAATGGACCCCGAGGACAACCTCAACCTCATTCAGCCTGTCAACCCCTGGTCAGGAAGCCGCTTCGGTGGAGGATCCTGGTCTGCTTACACTGAGTACTACCAGTGGAGTCCTACCCACAACAGCAACAGCGCCAGTTTCAATGTCGAGAGTGGCAACACCCTGAAGGGCAGCCTCGTCTACGACGCCTCCAGCGATTCGTACACCTTGACGCAGACTTGCGTCGAGACTGGCGATTCCTCCAGCCAGGTCGTCAAGGCCCAGAACGGCAAGAAGTACACCCTTCCCTACGTTGTCTATGAGAAGACATTCCCCTGTGCCGATTACCCCGCTGATGAGATCGTCACTTTCCGCGACATCGTTATGGAGTGCGATGGCATCGATTGCACGCAGGACGTCGTATGGTCCGCGAAGATCAAGGACGACAACTGCAACATGGCTGCGCACATCTCCGACGACAACTCTGAAATCAGCATTACTTGGGACACCACGCTCGAGAGCAAATATGACGTCTTCAGTCGCCAGGAGCTCTTCGACATGAACTACCACGGGAACTGGGCCTTGGCGATGGACCTTGACGAGAACCTGCTCGCCCTCGATGGTGTCAGACTCCCCACCCCTGTCCACCCCATCAAGTGCACCGCCGACCTTGCCTTGATTGCCGAGGACGTCAAGAATGGAAAGGATGAAGTGACCAAGATCGAGGTTGACTGTGACAAGACCAGGAGCTCCGACTGCATCGCCGACCTCACCGCCTTCATGGGAGTCGTCGACACCAGCCTCGGCCACGCCACCACCGCCCTCAGCGACTGCACCGACGGAACTGACTCCGACTGCAACGTCGACTTGAACACCGTTGTCGCCACCCTCGAGACCGTCTCCACCGACCTCGAGCAGGCTCTCGTCGACTGCCCCTCCAAGGACATCAAGGACTGCGTCAAGGATGTCGTGAACACCGGAAAGACCATCTTCTCGGTCATCGGAGACGCTGTCGAAGCCGTCAAGGCCTGCAAGGCCTAAAGAAAGATCCATTTCTTGAGACATATATATTGCGGAGACTTTTGGCCGTGTCGTTAATCAATACTGCCGAACCCGCACTATAATTTAATATTCGAAAGGATCCTTCTTTTTTTAATGACTCAGCTCCAGCCTCCCCGCCCCCCCCCCCCCCTACTGAAAACACCCTAAACGTCCATAAACTTGCTGCTAACGTTCATATTTGGCCTCGTCATCGAGCTAAGATCCCTGATCTGTCCGCTTACATCCCCGTCATAACCGTTGATCCTCCCCCCGCTCTTCCCGTCCAAGTTCTTGTAAACGCCCGTGTACTGGTTGGTGTCGGTGAGCTTGTCGAAGATCCCGCCGGCTCTGTTCTTCTCGCCGGCGAGAGTACGACCTTTGACGTTTATGGCCATGGGGGAAGTCGAAGGCTTGCCCTGGGCGACGTAGTCTACCCCGAGGATGGAGTTCACGACGCGAGCGTGGGAGGAGGCGGACGCGTTAGACTGCTGCCCCTGGAGAACGGCGAAGATGTGGTTGGAGCAGAGGCGGGAGAAGCCGGCGATGGGGTCCTCTTGGGGGAATTTTTTGGCAGAGACTCGGACGAGGGCTTCAAGGAATTGGGAGAAGTTTAGTTTGCGGTCCGTTTTGTTCTTGGCAGAAGTGAAGATCAGGCTGGGGAGGGGGGCGAGCGGGTGGGATCGGGAGGGTTGGGGAGGGGGGGGGGTTAGAGGGCGGGGAGGGTGAGGGAAGTGTGGTAAAAAGTGTGCGAAGGGTTACTGCCAACAGTTCGTCTTCCAATTTCCCCCCTCCCCCCTTCCCCACGCCCGTTTCAACTCACTCAATATCACTAGTAGTAATCCCATGATCAACAAGCATCGGGCACGCCTTGAGGAACTTCGCCCAGTTCGCGCTGTCCATCTCAGGGGTCGTGTTGTTGTAAATACCATGCCGGCCGAAGGAGGCGAATTCGGTGAAAACACACCATAACGCTTCGGGAACAGAGCGGGAGGCGGATAGGGGCTGCTCTGACGACATTGTAGGAGGAGGGGAGGGGCGGAAGAGAAAACGACGAAGGTGGTGGTGTGCTCTGGATTGTTGGGAAAATGGCCAGTTTACAATAGGATTTTTCACCTGACCGAAATTTGGCTTCTGAATTAAGAGGATTAGAGCGGATTTGAGGTTGCGTTTGGTCTTCTGAACAAACTGAAACTAGGAGGAGGAATTATTGGGCGTAAATAGCCATTTTTCATGGCAAGCTTCGATGCCTCGATGCCACCTTCAGATGATTGCGTAGTACCTCTACTCTGCCTCCCATATCTTCTCAATCCGTTTCCAATATGTACTCACTGTCTCCGTTGTATATCTGGTTGTATATCTGAACCCACACACTGTGATTGCGGCGCTGTATACTGTAGCATCGAGTGTTTACAGAGGTAGGCTGCGAGGACACGCTGCGAGGATACTAGAAGCTGATGCTGCAGCCGTCATCGTCGCTTCTTCGCCACTTTATTCTAACTCGTCGCTTCACTCTTGGGCTATTGTCGTGGCTCGTCACAGTTCAGCCACGACATCCCATTCCTTTTTCTGCACTGCAAGAATAGCAGAAGATGACGAACATCATCCTCTTATACTCTTTAAAAAGATGGTTTTGGACGTGGGAGTTGAGGAGTACGCTGTAATTGATATGTGTGCCAGGTTGTGCGTCAAATTACTATTAGACGATGCGTTCACAGATGAATGGGAGTCCGTAAAAGGGTATTTAAAGGATCCGACGGAACTCGCTTACGAATCTTTTTCTGAATCAGCTTTCGATTTATTGACGCAAGTATTTAGCCAATTTAAAGACAGGATAACCCTCGAAGAGTGGAAGGGGTTGTTGCAGTATATTCACGATTTTTCAGTTGTTGTTGAGTCTGAGGGAGAGACGACGGAGATGACTTTGGAGGAAATAAGAGAAGTTGCTTTGGAATTACAAATTGAAGATCAGGATCGAAAACAAGATCAAAATCAAGATCAATCTGACGACTCAAACGACTCAGACTCCTCAAATGACTCAGACTCATCAAACGACTCGAGTCTAGAACCACTCGTTCCCTCCAAACTTTACATGTCACGAGCCCTCGCTCTCATAAACTCCAACCCCGCTCACTTCCACCCCCCCTCGAAATCCCTCGCAATATATCCCCACTGCTTTAACTCTTCCCTCGTTCAATCCTGCTGTCTCCCAACTTTTAAACCAACCCCCACAACCCTAAAAACCTCCCCCCACCCCCCCCGCAACTACCTCCGTCCCTCCGAGCCCCTCCCCTCCTGTCTCCACCGCATCCGCCTTCCCCCCTGCTCCTGCCTCCTCTGCCTCGACCTCCTTTCCTCCCCTCTACCGATCCCTGATTTAAAGCTCCTCCTAAGCCACTACCAATCAATAAAAGACATCCCCTCAGCCCTCTCAACGTGCTCCAAAATCCTATCAGTAGACCCCAACAACGTCCACGCCCTCCTCGAACGCGCCAGAGTCACTGGCTGGAGCGACCTCGACGGTGAAGGTTTCTCCTCCCGCGAAAAATTGCTAAAATCGGCCGCAGCCCACAACTCTTCCTCCCTAATTTTAAACGCCGTAAAAGAATGTGACATGTACCACCGTGACTCCGACAAGGATTCCCTTCCTCCGAGCATCTCTGGTCACGGCGAGAACGCTTGCGACGGTGTAATCGTTTATCCTTGTATATTAGACGTCGGAGATTGCGTTAATGCCGTTGATAACGTTGAGGAATACATTCATAATAATGGAGGGTGGACGACGGAGAGACATTATGAAGGTGAGCGGTTTTTTTAGGATCCGTTAACGCATCAAGTTATTTATGCTAACACTATGCTTTTTCGATCGTTGCAGTTCCAACGACTGATATTCAAGTTTTTAAGGTCCCCTTAGTCTTAGAGTGGTTGAACAAGTCTCTCAAAGAAGTGATATTTCGTAAGAAGATATTCAATTCGACCATACCATCCCCGCTACTTCATTCTAACTCGTCGCTTCGCTCCTCGACTCGTCACTTCGCTCCTCGACTCGTCACAGCTCGTCTTTACGGTGACTTCGAAGACATTATTAAAAAGAGAAGGTTGAGGGTATTCGACTCGTTTTTCGTCAAATATGACTTCGAACTCGGGCAGAAATTCTTACCGCTGCATAATGATCAGAGTTTAATAAGCTTGACCATCGCAATGAACGGAAAAGAGGAGTACGAAGGGGGCGGGACGTGGTTTATGGAGACGGGAAAGGCGTGCCTGACGGATGTTGGAGGTAAGAGGTGTTGTCTCGTTCGTTCAGTCGAGACCGAGAAGGTCGTGCTAAAGTATTCTAACTCGTCGCTTCACTCCCTCGCAGGTTGCGTTGCGTTTAAAGGGGAGATGGAGCACATGGGGCAACAAATCAAGGCAGGAATAAGATATATTATTGCAGTATTTCTTTACGCGGAAGATATTACCTAGTTTTTTGAAATGCAAAGCGCCAACTAATACTATACATTAACACTTATTTTAAACTTTCTATCGGCCGGGAGATTGGCTGGAACCACAGCTTTTGCCGCCATCGTAACTCCCTTGTGAGAGAAGTTAATCGTTATTACGTCCCCTGGCATTTTCGTCACGGGGACCTGGATCATAATTACGGTGGGCTGTTTTGCCGCTGGTTTAGGTGGTTGTGGTTGGATCTGATCTTGAGGTGCGGGGTAGCCCTTTGGAGGTGCGGGGTAGCCCTTTGGAGGTGCGGGGTAACCCTTGGGTGGGGCGAGCGATCCTTGCGAGCTCCCAACACCAACACCAACACCAACAGATCCACCACCTAAACTTCCACCACCAACACCAGCTCTACCTAAAACACCACCCCCGCTCCCGTTATTCTCTCGAGCCATTGCAGGATGCCCCTTCGGAGGCTTGACGCCGACCCAGCCATCAGATTGTTTGGTAGCAGTAAGCCCATCCTTTTCCTTCTTTTCTTTTTTCTTCTCCTCCTGCTTCGACTTCTTGGTCTTGATCTTGAGAATCTCGTCTTCGTCGACTCCTCCCCTTTCCTTCTCCTCCCGCTTCTTCTTCTTTCCGCCTCGGCCCTTCTTCCCGAACTCCTTGGCCTTCCCGTTCCACTCCCTGCTGCAGTACGCGATGGCGTCCTCGGGGCAGTCGGGCACCTCCCCCCTCAGCTCTTCGTAAACGATCTCCAAGGCCTCCCATTCCTTCCCCTCTCTCTTCCCGTCTCCGCAGAATCTCTGCAACCAGCAGTCGTAGCACTCCCCAACGGCGTCCTTGATGGCGTCCGCAGAATCTAACCTAATCTCCCGTTCCTCCTTGTTCGCGTAGCAGGCCGAAATCTCCCTCACAACGAGGTCCTTTGCTTCGAACAAAAAACCGCGGCCTGAAATTGCCAGGCCATCCCGAATGGACGGACCGGGCACTTCGCCGCCCAGTAAGAAGAGCCTGTAGTAGTACCCTGAGGCGTCGCGGGCGGAGGCCTTCAAGCGACCATAGAGGACTCTCAAATCCTACAACACGAGTTAGAATATATGTGACAAAAGAAATATACGCATTCCAATCCTTCTCACCTTCACCTTGCCGCACTCCCCGGCCAGCTTCACGTACAGCTTCAAATATTTTAACCTCAGGTAGTTGAACTTGGCGCTGCCCGTGTTGAGCTCTCCCAAAGGCTCCTGACCCTTACTCTTGGTGACCCAGACGGACACGATCTGTTCCCTCTTTCTCAGGAAAAGGTTGTGCAAAATCTTGAAAGCGCTCTCGGTCAAATCCTCGCTGATCGCGGAGGGGACGTCCTTGAAGTCGGCGTAATGTCTGGAGTCGACGTTGGAGACTATGGAGTTGAATTTGTAGACGCCCTCGGCGAGGCGGTAGACGCTGCGGTGGAAGAAACCTTCGACTTCCCTGCACGATTCTAGACCCTTGAGGACGTCTATCAACACCGCCTTCAAATCGTTCAACTTCGCATCGGCGTTGAACGGGTACTTCTTGATCAGGTTCACGCACGGATCCTTATACAAGTCGCCTCTCTTTCCAGCCGCTCTGCGCTTCAAGAGGAGCTTAAGGCGGAGAGCGTGAAGCCTGTACCTTGCCTCGACGTAACCGTGGCACGACCCTCCCACCTGCAGCGAGCGTGAAAGTTGATGTTAACGAGTTAGAATTGGTGAATTCGATAGAGGTTATGCTCGTGCGAGCGCTAGTATCGCAGTGCCAGTATCGCGGTGCCTCACCTCATCGCCTCCCCTCTTGACGCCCTCCTCCTCGACCATTCCCGTGCTCTCCGCGATTTTGAAGCACTCCATGCTCTCGTTGAATTTCCCGAGCTTCTCGAATATCTTGCCTCTGAAGAGCTTCACCTGGCTGGTCTCTTCTTCTTCTTCGTCCTCCGGCAGGCTTCAGAGCCGAGCGTAGCGAGTCGAACGAAGATTGACGTCAACGGGTTAGAAAATTGGGTT
>BRXX01000087.1:0-26979 GCA_030267905.1 Triparma verrucosa | reverse complement strand
GGGGGGGGGGTTGAGAGCCTCGCACTCGCGGTCCTCCCAGTGCCTCACCTCTTCAAGGCCTTGTCCCATTCTCCGCGCTTGTAGTAAATGATGCTCACGTCAACTGAGGCCGCGTACTCGGGCGGAAGAACGGAGAGGAGGTACGTCTCAACGTTAAGCTGCGCCTGCAGGTAGTTCGAGATGTAGAAGTCAGCCTGATCGTTGAAGGTTGAGGACGACGGCTCCTCCGCCCTGTCTATTAGCGGTTTGATAATTTCCTTCTCCTCCCTCTCAAAGAAGTCGAGGCAGTTCCTGTTGAAATACTCCTCTAACTCCTCAACGTCCGACCTGAGAATTTCGTTGTTTATTTCGTAGTTTGAGCCAAGCTTTAAACCTGAACAGTCGATCAACAGATCCGTCAATTTTCGAAGCATGACCATGAAATCAACGTAGTACCGCGGCTTCAAAGCCGGAAAAGTCTGCTCCAAGAGAGAAGCGATCGAGCGAAAACGACCGTTCAGAATAAATTTAGACAACCTTACCAACGCTCGTCAGCACTGGCTCATGTTCCTCGCTCTCTCACCTTCCTACACATTTGTCTAATTTTCCTCTCCTCCTCATTATTCCTCTCCTTAAGTTCAACGTATTCTCTGATCGACCCCCTCGCGCCGTTCCCCAGCGCAGCGATTAACGTCGCCTCCTCGTCGACTGTCGCGGCCTCGTCAACATCGGGACATTTCCACGATTTTATTTCCATGAAATCCTTCACCGCAGAACTGCCCGCGCGGCGACAAGAAAACGAGGGGGTCAGAATCATAAGCGAAGGGCCTTACCGTAAACCTGCATGAAACGCTGTTGATGTGTGTGTTTCCTCAACAACACAGCAACCACCTTCTCACCTCTTTCCCCTCCTAAAAGCCAACCTCACGATCCCCGGTTTAACCTTCTTCTCGATATCCCTAAAATTCTTCGCCTCCTTATTCCCAATAACGCTAACCCCATAACAAACCTGTATAACCTTAGATAATATGAGATCTAATTCGTAGCCTAATGAGAGGAGAGAGGGGGGGTATGTCATTGAATCGTTTTTTATGGAGGATTCGTTGTCTAATATATTTATTACTGGTGAGGTGTGGTGTGACATTAAGTTTGAGGAGAGGGAGAGGAGAGGGGGGAGGATGACGGATAAGTCGACGTCGTAATTAGAGTGGAGGAGGGTGGAGATGTGGGGGATGGAGTGAGAGAGGGGGGTGGGGTGGAGGAGGGTGTAGGTTAGGTTTAGAAGGAGGGTGGGGCGGGTTGGGGGGAGGGTTAAGGAGGAGAGGTAGGTGGAGGGAAGGGAGGGGGGGAGGGAGTTGGAGTTCAGTATCGCGTGAATTCTCTCAATGTAAAGCTGTGATGGCGTGAGCAAGCGCGCGGGGGCGAGGAAGCGAGCCGAGGGAGCGGAGCGACGAGTCAGAACAAACAAAGGGTCGTCGCTCCTCGCAATTGCTTTTGCTCGCAGCGTTCTCCTCACCTCCTCAGGTATCGCGTCGTAATTCTCGCTCTGCTTGAGCACCTCCCTCCAATTCTTCTCCGCGCAGAACTCCGTGAATTTCACTGAAAATTAAAAACGTACAACAAAAGCGAACAAGTCACAGAGGCTTACTTGTCAGAATAAATAAGATAAAAAGGTGTTTGTTCCCTGAGGAAAAAAAAAAAAAACACACACACACCACACCCCACACACACTCACCAGAATCCCACGTCCCATTCCACTCTTCAAATTTCCCTTTAACCTCCTCCCACATTTCCTCCTCCAAATACGGCACCACCGGCGCCAGTCTCCTCAGGTCGCTGAACATGAATTTGGGATCGAGGGACCACGGAGAAGGTTGGTGGAGGTGTTCGAAGAGTTCTGGGGTCATTTTTTCGGGGGAGGGGAGGGAGGGAGGGGGGGAACGGGGGGAGAGGAAGGCGGGACAGGAGAGGAGGTATATCTCGGAGGGGGTTAGGGAGAGTTTTTGGGAGAGAGTTTTCTTGGTGAGGGAGCGACGCTTTGTTGGGGTGTCGGGGTCTTTGGACTAAGGAGAGATGAATTTGTTAGAAAATGAAAATTAGCCGAGGTGAGGTGAGGTTAGGGTGAGGTTAGGTCTTACCTTCTTAGGTTCGGGCATCATTATACGCGAAAGAGCCACATTGGAGTATTGCGTTATATGAAGCACCGTGTTAAGCGGTAAATTCTTCCACAGTCCCTCGGTTCCGGTCTGAGATTTTGGGCTCGCGGGCGGAGAAATTCGCGGTATGGGCGCCCACTCTCCTTTACCTTCTATCTGGTATCCCTTCAGACGTCTGAGGACGTCGGAGCGGAGGAGCCTGTCGTCTGCGACCAAGCAGAGCGAACATTCCAACGTTAGAATGTGTGCGTGGAGAGCGAGTATGATCAGTTTACATTTCCTCACCTGTTTTAAGGTACTTCAAACAGCACGTGTTACTCGGTAAAATATCGAACGCTTTGAGTAAATTGTCAGGCGTCGGGTTAAGGAGGAGTGTCTGTTGTTGGATCTTCTTTATCGTAGGGTGGAAGGAGGGGGGGAAGGTGGAGACTGAAGTTGAGAGGATTATGGAGGTTAGGGAGAATTGTGGAGATGAAGGAGATGAAGGTGGTAGAGGTGGTGATACAGCTTGCTGATCAGCTTGCTGTAAATGGGAAGATAGGAGTGTTGCATAATTAGACTGAAGGTTTTTAAGGCGGATAGAGTGCTCCTCGTTGGAGTCCTCGTTGGAGTTTTTGGAGTTGCCGTTGTTGCTGCCGCTCTTTGATGATGGGTTGGACACTTGCGCCCACGACATTACGTAGAGTACAGTAAACTGTTACAGTAAACTGTATATATCAGAGGGATCAGTGTCCTACGGAGCGGAGGGAGGATTGATTGCGCTAATCACAGTTTAATTCTTTCAGAAGCGCGTTTCGATCAAATTTAAGCCAGTTTTTAGGGGAACTGTTCTATTAAAGTGGGTATAGAACTACGTTGGGTTTGTGAATGTAAACGTTGAAACTGATTTGGCAGAAATGGTAAAAAAAGTGGGAAGTGTCCTGCAAAATAATAGCCCGACTTTTCTCATTCATTATTACGCAATATGTCAAAAAGAACGTCTGAAGATCTCTAGAATACAATTGAGATAGCTCATCCGAACAGTTTAGAGGGCGGAGGTGAAGAGGAGGAAGATTTCGAAGGCTCTGAGTTGGATTCTGCTGCCGACGATACCACAGCCGTCGGAGGCGATGATTTCATGCATACAGACGACTTCAGGCGACTGTTCGTCGAGTTTGTTATGGTTGATACTTTAGTTGCAATGCGTTGGCTTGATAGGAAATGGCACAAGGTAGTTGAGAAGAAGCTGACTGAGTTGGAGGATGAGCCTTTCAGCGAGATTATTGTTCATGGAGGGAATGATATAAGTAATAGTAAAGCTTGCTCTGATGCGAGGATCGAAAAGATGAAGCAAATGACGAAGGTCGCCTTCCTTCTGAATATTACGAAGGTCGGAGATCATGCCTGCGCGTACGCCTCCAATCTTGTCTCTGTAGACATCCCCGAAGGCATTACAATCATCGGTGAAGCTTCCTTCCATCGCTGCAGTAGTTTGAAACACATAAAGTTCCCAAAGTCGTTAACATCAATTAGCGTAAACTCCTTCAGCTATTGCTCCAGTCTAGAAAGGGTCGATCTCCTTCACACTCACGTTATGGAATTAGGTGATTGTGCCTTCTTTAAGTGCACAAGTTTAAGAGAGATGAAGGTCCCGGACTCGCTTCAAACGCTTGGTGGCTATGCTTTCAGCGGATGCTCCAAGCTAGTCCCCTCCGACATTAAAACTTACGACTCCAATGCGGTAGTCGCCTACCTCCGCTCTATACAATAATTCGCCACTTCGAAATGTTTGTGCCGGTTTTCATTAAAATGACAAACCACTATACCACTATTATAAACTATTATATTCCTATTCAAATGGATGTTATGTTTTTTTCTTTTCAATCATATTCATTTCATGTCATCATTTCCTTCTCATTCCCTTCTCATTTCCCTTAATCTTCCCGTTCTTCTCTCCCACGAGAAGAAGCATTTAAAGAATTGCGGTGTGTTTCGCCACACTCTCGAAGACTTTCTCGATCAGAACGAGAACTATGACGAGCTGTGGAGGTACTTGGGACTTGCAAAACCAGATGACGCCGGGGATCTAAACGTAGGACGTTAATGAATTACACCGAGGGGGCTCATAAAAAAGGAAAATCAACAGTTTTATATTTTTATCATGGTGTGCGCTGTTTGCTTTTATTCGCTTTCGCTCTTCTTACCGAGGAGAATGAGGAGGGCGGCGCGGGCCATATTTATTAGTTTGGTCCCATTTGTGACTGCGCGAGCACGGCACGCTCAGGATATAGCCCAGGCTGTTCACCTCGCTCGAACCCGTCCTTGTGTACTCGCAGAAAATTGGTCAAAGGACTCGCCCATCGGCTCGCTACGCTAGAGAGATCACCAGCAGAGCACATCCCGACGGCTGACAACGTCCCAGAGCTCCACGTCCAGCGCGTACTTTTGGAGGACGACCTCGGCTACTTCGGGCGTCGTCACAAGCGCGTGCGGCCTCACATTATCGTGCGGCAGCGGCATGTCCGAAAACGCGGCGAGGAGCGAGTTCACGCCGCCGACCGTTGCGATGCACATGACGACGCCCGCGCGCTTCTCCTCCAACCCGACCATTTTCGACTGGATGTTCCGCCGGTCAAAGTAGCCGTATGTGCCATTGAAACCTTGACTGACCTGATAGCCGGTCACGCGCATGTGATTCTCCGCGCTCATCAGCCACTCGTGAGGCTCGCGCACGACGCTGAAGAAGCACGTGTTCTCGAACCACGGGTACCCGCCCGCGACAAGGTCGTCGATGCCGGTCTCCGCCGTCACGATGATCTGCGAGCGCGTCTGCCGCGCCCGCTGCAACAAGTCGGTCGTCTTCCACCAGTGCTGCTGGCCATGGCTGACGTACGCTTGCCACGGCGCGTGTGGTGGCCGGCCCTCCGCGCCGACCTTCGCCCAGCCTGTCGTATTCATCAGCACGTGCGCGATCGACGTGCCGGCGGTTTTGGGTATGTGCACGTGGTACACGATGTCGCACAAGGGCAGCAGCGTGTGCCACAGCCGTGAGGCGTGCGGCGAGGGCGTGGCGACCTTGGCCTCGGTCTCGGCCTCGGCACTCTCACGGTTGTTGCCGGGTTTTATTTTTGCCGTTATCGGCGGCATGGAAGGGTCGGTTATCGGAGCCGCAGTGGGAGCAGGTGTGTCCTTGTTGTGGCTATTTACGCCCGAGAAGGGAGGGCGATATCGAGTGTCGGCGTCCATGACCTTTTTAAGCTCATCTTCGGTCAGAGGGATTGACGGGACCTTCGAGCTTTCTGAAGGAGCTTTGAACGTGACCTTTGAGGTTTCTGTTTCTAAATTCACGAAATAAGGACTGGAAGAAATGATATAGATGGCTGCGGCTAATAAACCGAGGAGAGGAAATAAAAACACATTCAGCGGAGCTCGCAGAGGAGGGAAAGTGTGACTGTGATGGTGAGGGGCGGGCGAAGACGGGGATTGCGGCGGCAGCGACATTCGTTGGGAAACCATGATAATCAACGCAGCAATGTGATGAAAATAGTGATTGAAATGGGAAATTCCTGAAAATGCCTCTATATCTCTTCCCATCTTGTCCGCGCTCCCGCTCAATTCCCTTTTCGAGCCGACGCCTCCTGCCAAGAGCCAATCCAACCATTCCTGTACCCCCCCTGCTTGTTATTTAAAGAGTGTATTAAGATTTGTTTCCGCCAATGTCAATCGCAAAAGACTTAAGATTTTAGGGAGGGGAGGAACGTTAAAACAGTAAGAAAAGTGAACAAAAGGGAGAGGGACAACAGTAAGCAGTAAGCGGAGTGAGAATTAGGACGATGTGGTATCTGTAAAAAAGTAAAGGTTTGAAAACAAAACACCTGCAAGCATGATTATTAATCATTCTTTAAACTTTGTTGACGAGTTGGACTTGTGCTTCGATCCCTGACTACATACCCTTGTACACCTCCTTGACCAGATCAACGAAGACTTCAATCCAACCGAAGAAGATAATAGGCTCGCAGAAGTGCATGCCGTCCTCCGACGGATATCCAAACGTGACATAGTCGTCGTCGTCCCCACCACGATAGCATATAGAATTTCTGAGAGTATGATCGTCGATATATTTCTTCAAGTTAGGGCCGTACTCTTTGCTCTCGGGAAATTCTAATGTAGATCTTGAACATGTGAAGGACATCGGTATATTCATCTTCTTTACACACAGATCCTTTTCCAGAAGATTGGAAGGACAATTTACTGCGTGAGCGTAAGCGACAGAGGAGCAAAGCGGTGAGTTAGAATGCATGACCATGTGCTGCAATTTCGTCGCTTCGGTCATCGTGTTAACGAATAAAAACATTTTGTAGCGGGCAGTGCAGAAGTAACGTGTTCGCGCGTCGATATGTCCGTACCTAACGGACCCTCCAAATATTCATCATCAGAAACGTTGAGACTAATCGCCGAGTCTGCAACCACTTCGAGCGTTGATTTGGCATCGTCGAGAACCCAAACCCCGTCCTCCGTTTCGGCGACCGACCGCATCCCCTGGTTGTACCTGGCGACCCACTCAAGAGGATTCTCCCCCTTGGGGTTAGGGATCTCCCCGTTATCGGTATGTATGTTGTTGTTGCTCGTAATCGTCCTGAAGAAGACGGAGTTTGGGGAAGCTGATTCTTTAACAAGTTGAAGAGTCGACATCAACTCGCCCTCAAAAGGTTCGACGAATTCGGTCCACGGAGGTCGGCCTCCTATACTAATTACATCCCATTCGGTATCATTATGAAAATCCACGCATTGGCCGAATTTCCTTTCGCTTTGATGAGGAAGGCTGTTGGTTCTACAGAACGCAAGCTTCCCGCCGCCTCTGATGTTGCCATAGGGAAAATTACATCCCCCCCTGCCTCCATCAAACTTGCCTTCGTTACAGCCGGTGCAGTTGACCTCCTCAGAGAGAGGTAGCATCGCCTCAAGAAGGACGGAAAATAGCTGCGAGTCAACGCTGTCGCCAAGGATGAGGATGTTGAGCGGCGTAGAAACTATCGGCACGTTCTGCTGCGAACGCTTGTAATGAGCGGTGTATGGCAAGAGCTCAGTGTCGCATTTACCTCGCGAGGGCAAGGCCCGCGAAGAAAATCGCTGCTGGTACTTTTTGTTGCCAGGCTTTGCCGTTATCAGTATGGAAGGGTCGGTTATCGGAGCTGCAGTGGGAGCAGGTGTGTCCTTGTTGTGGCTATTCACGCCCCAATCCATCACAACCTTCTTTCGTTTCTTTGGCCCGACGTTCGCCTCAACGTTCGGGTGGACTGTGCGCGATTCAAAATCTGTCTCAGAAACGAGTTCTGCGCCTCGCATTTGATTGTGCATAACAAAGAACAAGATGCACACTACAAACGTGCCAAGGATCAATCGCTGGTTAAACATGTCGCGGGCGCTGGGTTGTGGGATTAAAGGTAAAAGTTTAATCAAGAATCCTTGAAAAATTCCATCTCAATATAACTTCCAATATCTCATCATCTCGTACGTCAATTCTCTGTTTCAAGCCGACGCCTATACTTCTGTAAGCCTTACCTGTTAAAGAAATACACTACGAAACGCACTTGAAATCAATCTATAAAGCAATAACGTTTTCAAATAAAAAAATCCCTCCTCCCATTCTCTTTCAACGGATGCAACCACGTACTCGTCCATTTAAAAACCATTCGTAAATTTGCAAGCCCTCGCCGTCCGCGTCCCCTGGATTCGCTTACTAATTTCCTCGTAGTCTTCCACTGCGACGAGTTGTTAGAATGAGGATCGGAGCCCTTTCCGTCGTTCTTTTTATGACGAATTTGTTATCTCTCGTAGCACGCCGCCGCACTCTTCACGCTGGCCTCTTCACACGTCGGCTGCTTGCCCTCCTCACCTCTTTCGTGGCAAGACGAGCTGCCAAATTTTTTCAACGCATCGTCTTCGTGCGCGAAAGGGTCGACGTCGTCGATTGACGATTGGGCGCCCAAGAAGAAGAGCACCTCACGCATGTAGGGTGATCTAAGCGACGGACTCAGCAGGTGCTCGTACGAGATATAGTGGTATCTAAGGCGGGAAAGTGAACAGCGTTAGTTTTTAGAATGTGAAGCGCCAAGGCCAAACATACATCCAGTAACTCATTGCCCACCTGATGTTGCCAAACATGAGAGCTGACCGCCAGAACTCGTTCACAGCCTCGATCTTGATTATACTCTTCTCTTGTTCCGGGGTTATGACTGCCTTAGGAAGGTCCAGGTTTGTAGTGTTGCTCTCCTTTTGGTGATGTGCTGACATGAAACGGGGTTAAGACGATGGTAGGAATTGCTCTCTCGAACATGCACGCTAACATGATGGCTTACCTTCCCACGCTGTAAGACCTCCCTTAACTCGATTTACGACGTCTTTTTTGGAAGCAATTCGGAGGACCGAAGCCTCGCGAACGAGGTGGACCACTGCGACAATTGTTGACTCGTTAGAATATCGTAGCGATGACATAATGAGTATGTGGTCTCTTCTCACCCCTGATATCTCTCTCCCAAAAATATTCAAGAAGCTCGGGATCTAACGAGCCGTCCTCAGGCGGGCCCACGAACACCCCAGACTTCCAAGGCATAGGGCCGACCTGGTTGTACATAAGCTTGAATCCGCAGACTGCGAGGTTGTCTGCCGAACTGCAGACCTTTTCGAGCTTGGCGTCGAAATCACTGAGGCAAACGAAGTGAACAGGTCAAAACAAACGGAAAACAACAAGATGAAATGCGCATTTCTCACCTCTTCCACGTCTCCCTGTCGCAATTCGCACTGACGCAAACCTCCTCCCTGCACTCCTCTCCTTCGGCCCAATCCTCCTGACACTGATTGTTAGTTCTACTCCACCGGATCATTTGCTCCGCTGCCGTCCCACCGTCTTCGTCAGTCAAGCCACATGCCACGCCTTCCTGCCGATTTAATATATCGCAAACCCAAGACGACCCACTTCGTTGTGTGGTGAACAAAATGTATCGGACTTGATCATGCGAGGTGGAAGGGGAAGGTCCTTGAGGAATTTCGTTTTGCGCGACGCCTGATCGCGATTCAAAATCTAGCTTATAAATGAGTTCTGCGCCTCGCATTTGATTGTGCATAACAAAGAACAAGATGCACACTACAAACGTGCCAAGGATCAATCGCTGGTTAAACATGTCGCGGGCGCTGGGTTGTGGGATTAAAGGTAAAAGTTTGAATCACAAATCCTTGAAAAATTCAACTCAATATTCCAATATCTCATCATCTCGTACGTCTATTCCCTGTTTCGAGCCGACGCCAATACTTCTGTAGGTCTTCGCCACCTTACCTGTTAAATAAATACACTACAAAACGCACTTAAAATCGAAAAAATACTACAATGACGATTCCCTCCGTTGATCTCGATGCGAAGTTCGGTCCTACTCTGAGTGGCATCATGTTCACGACGATCTTCACCGTTACGCTGCAATCATCCATACGGTCCTTCACTTGCTGTGAGTCCCTCCCCTCCTCTCAAACCCAATCTTCGTCGAAACAGAAACGAGCAGAGCGCCTGAACTTGACCCGTTCCTCAACGACCCAGTTCCTCCGCCTCCTAAGTCTCTTCGGCGTCCTAATAACCCTCTGCTACCTCCTCGAGAACCACCCTCCATTCCCTCACGTCTCGAAGCTCTACGATCGTGACTGGTTCTGTTCTCTGTTGTTGTTTTTGGGAATAGCCAGCGTCCTCACCTACAAGGAGAACAAGGAGAAGGGGGGGAACGTCAACTCGGAAATCCTCAACAGAAACCAGACGGAGGAGTGGAAGGGTTGGATGCAAGGTAAGGCTTATGCGTACGACTTTAATGCTGCGAGCGACACGCCTTTTCAGCTTGTCGATTTGCTCCTCGCACACTCTCACCTCCCTCCCCCTCTTGCCGCGCAGCCATTTTCCTCCTCTACCATTATTACGCAGCCGCTGAAACGTACAACTGCGTCCGAGTTTTAATAACCTGCTACATCTGGCTGACCGGTTTCGGCAACTTCTCCTTCTTCTACAAGAAAGCCGACTACGGCTTGGTCCGTCTAATCCAGATGCTCTTCAGGTTGAATTTCATGTGTTTGTTCCTGTGCCTGGCGTTGGGGAACACGTACATCTTGTATTACATTTGCCCGCTGCACACTTTCTTTTTCTTGATGGTTTATGCAGTCATGTGGATAGGGAAGAGTGTGGTGAGAACGTTTTTTTAGAAATATCTCCCCCAAAACGTGTCCGCAATCACTGCTACATTATTCTAACTCGCTGCTTCGCTCCTCGTCTCGCTGAAGAATTATGGGAATGGAATAAGGTACAAGATGATCTTATTGGGCGTCGGAATATACTTTGTTTGGGACACGACGCTGCCTTTTTTCGAGACGGCGCACTTTTGGCTTGGCGTTGAACCGGTCATTGGAGCGACGAACGGGACGATGTGGGAGTGGTACTTTCGCACATCCTTGGATCACTGGTCTACATTTTTGGGGATGTTGTTTGCGCTGAATTATCCAGTTTTGAGCCGGTGGTTTTTGGAGGTGGAGAATATGAAGGTGAGAGAGTGTTTGGAGCGAAGCGAAGCGACGAGGTGGCTCCAGTATCTAGGCGAATCCGAGTGTGCCTTATTGAAGACTCTCTAACCCAATCTTCGCTCGCCGCAGGATTTGAAAATGCAGGTTGCGATCAAGACGTGCCTTGGAGCTCCGATTGCTCTGATATTCATTTGGTGGGTCAGCGGGCCGTATCAGCAAGAGAAAGTCGAGTACAACGCCTCCAACGCCTACTTCGGCTGCATTCCGCTCCTGACTTACGTATACTTCCGGAACGTCTCCAAAACTCTCAGAGGGCACACCTTGAGCCTCTTGCACGACATCGGCAAAACGACCCTGGAGACGTACCTATTGCAACACCACCTCTGGCTGAGCTCGAATGCCAAGAGTTTGCTGGTATTCGTTCCTAATTATCCGAAGATTAATTTCTGCGTCGTGACGTGTTTTTACTTCGGCATGAGTAGGAAGGCGTACAAACTCACGATGGAACTAAGGGGCATGCTTCTGCCTGACGATTTGAGCTTCTGTTTGAAATCAGTGGCCGCGACGGCCGGGGTTTTGGGGGCGTTCGGCGTGCTGAGCGCCATCATCACCGAAGGCGGAACATCCAGCGCGGGGATCTGGACTGTTATCTGCCTAGGTTTGTTCTTGGGAATCGCGATTGACGGGTTTACGGAGAAACGATTGCAGGTCAAGGAGGTGAGAAGCTGCGAGGACGAACGCCAAAACTACAAAACTACAACATTCTCATGAGGAGGAGCGCAGCCGCAGTATTACAATCTGCCGGCGATTTTCCCTCCAGCCGCGACAGTCGTATTTGGTCTTTTGGCAGCTGCCACGTTTGAAGTTTACGCAGACCACTCGGCGAGTCCGATAGAGCCGCTTCCTTCTACCTGTCAGCCCCTCGTGGACAAAGGCTCCTGGGCCGACATTCACTGCGGAGAGGGCGAGGCGTCCTCGGTGCGGAGGGAGAACAGCCTGAGCGCGCTGATCGGATGTCAAGGGAAGACGTGGGGTTGGGACAAGCTCGAGGGAGGAAAGTTAGAGTGCAGGTTCGAAGAGAGGAACACCAAGAACGCCAAATATTCATTGAAGGAGCGTCATGTTGCCTTCGTTGGCGACTCGCACATGAGGATTCAGTACTATTTCTTGAGGAACCTAATCGGAGATGTTGACCCGACGACAAATAACGCTTACGCTCCTTATCACGAGGACATACCTACAGTTCAGATAGGTGAGACGAGAAAAATGGGGAGTGGGGGGGGACGATGTGACGGGTTACTTCCGCTTTCTCACGTTCGCTCACAGGCTCGACCAAGGTCTCGTATTTCTGGAAGCCGTTCGTGAAGGACCAAATCGACTTCTTGGTATCCGTCAAGGATGCATACAAGTTCGACGTCATCATCGCGGGGGCGGGGCAGTGGGATTGCAAAGAAAAGACCGATCTTGACAACTATAGTAAGAGCGTCGAGCAGATTGGACGGCTCCTTGGGGAGATCAGGAGGTGAGAGCTGCACGTCAATTAAGTTCCTTAGTTGGTTTTGTTCGTTGCTCCAATTAGTTAAGTTAACGTGAATCTTGCTCGTCGCAGGCGATCGCCGGACACCGGGCTCATGTGGATGACTCCACCTTACGTGAACGACGCTCGTTTGCCCGACCACAAGAAGGATACAATGGCCGAGAGCATGGTCAGCAAGTATAGAGACGTCCAAATTCTAAAACTCAAACCACTAGAGTTGGACGTTTTGGACCTCTTCTTGGAAGGTGAGAGAAGCTGGAAATACGTTCCCGCCCACACCCCGTCTAACTCTTTCGCTCACGTTCCGTCTGGGATCCAGCTGGGTCGCTGACTCTGGATCGGGCTACCGATACAGTCGACGGCGTCCACTTCCCCTCTGACGTATATCGCGTCTTGCTGCAGATCGAAATGCAAGCCTTAGACTGGGCGTTTCGTCGAAAGGTTGGGAAGGCATCGTCTAACGGTAACGCGCCTGGGAGCATGGCCGACCCAATTTTGGGCCTGTACGTGTTGGCTTTTGGGGTCGCGGGTGTGGCGTTATTCGACTCGTTCATGGGGTTGTCGTATCTGCCTAAATTTTTATGCGGTGGACCGAGCCCCGCCGCGATTCAGAGGGGGGTATTCGATAAGCTCCACGGGAGTCTTGGTCATCTTAAGAGGAGGAAGAACTTCGAGGAGATGGTGCAAGGATTTGCGGTTGGAGACGAGGAGGGACGAGACGAGGAGGGACTCGCCTTAATTTCCCTTGAAGGTAAAGAGCGAGAGAGGGACGGGTTCCCTAGCCAGATTAACGCCAGGTCCCCCAGCCGGAACGGGGGCGAGGGGGAACATGCAAATTATAAATAAAGAAATGTCAACGCGCGATGTTCACTTGTTTTGCAAAACAAAAAGCTATCCTTAACGTTTCTCTCTTATGTACGTTCAAATTCTCCCATCCCCGTTCTTCCCCCTTCCATAACCCTAACCCTAGTTTGTTTGTTTCCTTCCACTCCCCCCTTTTTTTAACCCTACCTTACTTCCTAACAACCCCCAATCCAATTTGAACCCCCTTCCCTATTTTCTTAATAGGTTCCAAATACGGCGCGACAAAAATCGTCGCTACAACAAGCCCAGCCTCTAAAATAACTCTCCGG
Organism: Triparma verrucosa; assembly: GCA_030267905.1. Taxonomy (NCBI): domain Eukaryota; class Bolidophyceae; order Parmales; family Triparmaceae; genus Triparma; species Triparma verrucosa. The sequence continues at coordinate 13,645 of BRXX01000087.1, read as the reverse complement.
GTTAAGAGGGAAGGGAGGTTGATCTTCTTACGTGTGAAGGGTAGGGTTAGAGGTTTCCTAGGTTGAGGGGGAGGGTTGTCGTAGTTGGCGAAGTACTTGGGGTATTTTAGAGCGAAGGAGAGGTCGGAGGATAGGGTCTCGGTCTTTTCGATCCAGTGGCGGCAGGTTTGGGTTGGGGGGGGAGGGGAGGGACAGGAGTGGTTGTAGGTTACGGAGAAACCGACTGTGAGGTTGTAGAGAGCGAGGGAGACGAAGGCGAGGAGGGAGAGGGACAGAAGGAGGAGCTTGGACTTGTACCCGCGGACCAAGACTTCGGTTTGGCGGTCTTTCTCTCCGAGGATCACGGCGATAGTCTCGCCGTCGTCGGAGGTCAGGGTGTCGGTCACCGTCGGAGCGTCGAAGGATATCGAGTCGTCGGTGGCGGTCTGGGAGCTCTCGGACGTGGAGTTGGTGTTGGGGGGCTTGAGCAAGTCCTGCCAGCCGCCTACGTCAGAAGTGTTCTCAACCGTGACTAGCAAAACTGTTAGGGTTAAGGATTGGGGGGGGAGTTAGGGTTAGCAATAAAAACGGGGGGGGGGAAGGGAATACAGGCGGCGAACATCCTCTCACCTCCGACTCTCCCCCTAAGCCTCTCCCTCCCCTCCTTGCTCGGGCATATGCTAAGCATCTGCATCGTCGCGATGATGCACTTGTAGAGCTGCGCGAACTCGGCGAAGGTTATGCTCTCGTCGGTGTCGAAGGGCATCTGGGAGAGAGCGAGGCCGAGCTGGGCGTCGGACTGGTACGGGTGGGAGGACTGGAGGAGGTTCTGCCAGTTTTGGGCGAGGGTTGACTATGTGTGTGTGTTTGGAGGAGGGTTGTGTGGGGTTTGCTTCAGTGTGTCAGATGAATTCAAGACGATTTCGTGTGTGCGTGTGTGGGGTTGTGTGTGGTGCTCTCAGTCGCATTATTGGGGACACTATGGATGTTACTGGCCTCTCTTCAAAGCGCTCCTCTTACGCAAACAGCACGTGGAAGTCGCCGTAGTCAGAAATGGTTCATCAGAATTAAATATTTCATCATCGAGCACATTCTCTAAATCAAAACCCTACTCCCAAACATCTTACCTACGACGTTTCAACGAGCCGAGGCGAGAGTAAATGCGACGACGAGCGTGTTAGAATGCGGATTGAGAGGCGTGAGTGCTGTTTGGACGTTGCGAGGTGTTGTGCTCTCAGTCGCATTATTGGGGACACTATGGTAATCACTGGTCTCTCTTCAAAGCGCTCCTCTTACGTATTGCACGTTGAAGTCGCCGTAGTCAGACATCTTTTCATACTTTTAGATATTTCATCATCGAGCACACGTTGTCTTCTAATCTCTCTCTCTCCTCCCACCTCACCTTCTTCACAGTAAGTTCCATCGTCCCGACCTCCTCCTCGAATCCCGCAAGGTTCTCGAAGACAGGAAGGAGATATTTCTTCGTCGCTACGTCTTCGAGGTCTTGCTGTGTTTTTTGGGAGTTGTTTTTATGATCCTGTTAGAATTATAAATTTATATAGACGTGTTTAGGAATCTGGGGATTTAATTATAGGGGTAGTTCAAGGACGATCACGTGCTCGAAGCACGCATCATATTAAAATGAATAAAGATTGAAAGTCATTTATTAACGATCGTTGTTTTTTTCATGTTTCACTTGTTTTGTATTCTTATCTAACGTTAAGACTTACGCGTTTTACCATTAATTGGTAATGATCAACGAAAGCGGTTAGACTTGCATCGTCTAGAGAACTCATGAATACGTTGTTAAGCTTTAAAAGGGTTGAAAAGCAGAGAATGTGAAAAGACTTTTTAGGGATTCTGGATTTTGAATTCTCATCCATCATTAACTTTTTTGTTACACACTTGACAGTCTGTGTACAGTACTTGCATCGTTATTAACGTATCAAAAGTTGTTGTTAACGTCGTTGTTATTAAATATTTTATCGTTTGAATAAGTTATCATTCAAAAATAAGAAACGTCGTTCACACAAAATGTCAATCACATCATCCACACCGAGCAATCCATCTTCTCCTACTCATGGTGGTTTCTTTTTGAGTGAGGAGGAGGATTATATCGTTCCTTTTGAGGATAGGGTAATAGTTGTTAAGGCGAAGCTTGACTTGAAAGAGGAGGTAAGATGTGAGGAGGGTGATTTGTATTTGTTTTTGTGAAGCTCGATGATGAAATATTTAAAATTATTTTGTTCTAATCTGACTACGGCGACTTCCATGGTAGTACCCTATGGGGAATGTAAGAGAAGTGCTTTGAAGAGAGACCAGTTTTTGCTTATAGTGTCCCCAATAATGCGACTGAGAGCAAATATCCCAAAATCACAACGCTCACGTAGACTCCTCTTTACTCTCACCTCCAAAAACCCCCCTCGCTCCACTCAATACAACTACAGAAAGTCAAGAAGCTAGGTGAGAACGTCATGACAAACGTCAACCACCAATAACACATTACAACAGATCGTACACTCACGCCTCCTCCTCAAACAACTCCCACTCCACTCCCTCTCGTCCCAGTAAAACTCTTCACCCCCCCCCTCACCCCCAACCTAACCGTAATCCTCCAATCCTCCACCTACAACAAAACGACCCTCCTCTCCCTCCTCCACCTCACCCAAACCCTCGGCTCCTCCTACACCGTCCAACTCGGCCCTTCAATCTATTCAATCCAATCTCAACATGACGTTGATACCGTCCTCAGACAATATAATCTCACGGTATCCCCTCCAATCGTCTACCCTAAAAATTCAACAACTTATACAATTTTATTTATTGACCGTCCTCTAACAATATCTGAAATAAACGATTTACCTAAATCAACTATTATACTAATTACTAACGCTAGTTTATACAATTCATACGAGTCGATGAAAAGAGTTTTCGTATGTTGGGACGGTGATCAAAGACAGAATAGTAGAATGGAGGTTATGAGTGAGGTGAGAAGACAGACGTTGAAGGGGTGTGAAATGTTGTTTGGAGTGTGCGAATGTATATTAATATTTTAGCTGATTTAATAACACGAACAAAACGTTTTATTGATATTCGCGACTCGTGATGGGAGCAGATTTTTTTGGGAGGGGGAGGGTATAAAGGGGAAGAGGGGGAGGGAGGGTGTGGAGGGTTAGGGTTAGGGTGTGGAGGGTGTTTCACTTCGTGAAGGGGAAGATGTGTGTTTCTTTTTTATTGTTTTTGAAATGGAATTTTTTTTTGTTTTTGAAAAAGAGAGAGTTATTTTAAGACTATGATCTGGACGTGATCGAGGTCTCTTATGCTCTTTAAGTCTTGCGTGTTCTCCCAGAACGCCACCCTTTTGTTTCCGTCCTGCTTCAATAAATTTTCGCACGTGGCTTTTATTTCCACTTCCGTCACGGCTGAGTTGAGCTTCCATAAAACATAGTGCTCTATCTTCTCCCCGAAATTGTAAGGGAAGTCGTTCTTCATCAGCAAGAGTTTAGAGCTTGACGCTGCTGCGATCTTTGACATCAATTTACCGTTGCCTGCTGGGATTTCGGAGAATCCGAAGTGTGATATCTTTATGTAGTCGCTCACGCTGACGTACTTCGACTTTAGTTCGTTCAGCCTCTTCAAATACTGTGAAACGACAAAAACGTCTTGTTAGATAAGACGCCTTCCCATCTCGTCACGTTCAATCCTCCGCCTCACCTTGGTTTGCTCATCTCTCCCTCTACCAAGCAAATTAATCTTACCCGCGTTGATGATGCGAGAGAGTTCGTCGAAGTCGGTGATGGGCAAATCCCTCCTTCCGCTCGTCCTTAAAAAAAGCGTAAATTGGAAAGGTAAGAAAGAAAGTAAGAAAGAAAAAACGCGTTAGATAATCCAAAACGTGAATAACATGTGAAGCCCTTAAGGCTCACCTATCCTCCCTCCTCTTCCCCTCCAAAACTTCCCCCCACCCTTTCAAAATCCCCACGTCCTCCTTAACCGCTCCGATGACCCCCACGAAGTCTGCCCCCGCCTCAACGCACTCCTCCGCCCTCTCCAGGCTCGACACGCCGCCTATCGCGCACATTACGGTTGAGGGTCCTATTAGTTCGCGCCATTTTTTAAGGAGGAGAGGGGATTGTGAGGTTGTTACTATTCCTGTTTTACTCGAGGTCGGGAAGATAGGTCCTAAGCTTACGTACGTTGGATTCAAACCTAGGGCTAAGCTTAGCTCTGAGAAGGTGTGTGTGGAGATGCCTAGGGCGAGAGATGATTTTTGGATTGATAGGAGGCCTGTGATACCGAGGCGTTTTATGTCTTCTTGGCCGAGGTGGACGCCGAAACAGTTGTGCTTTATCGCGTGGGAGGGGTGATCGTTTATCCAGAGACGGACGTTGGAGGATTTGCATATCTTGGATGACTCTGAGATTATGCGGGAGATCTCGTCTTCGTCGGTTATTTTAAGACGGAGCTGGACGTCCTTGCAGGAGTTAGAGGAGCAGATTTTTGACACGGAGGAGACGGAATCGACGATGGGAAAGATAGGACCGAAATCACTAGGTCGCATCACTTTGAAGTCGAAACCTTGAAATAAAAAAAACGCCGTGTTAACAAAAAATAAATTCTAAAAGGTTTGCGGGCGACCGTTGTCCTCTTTTCTCACCTTCTCTCTCCGCAGCGTCCAACGCTATAGTAGGGTAGCAGTTGTGATCACTTGGGAATCCCGTGTGCCTAACAGGTCCTGGTCCCTTCCCTATTCCCTTCGATATGCTTATCCCCTTCGTGACGTAAGCCTTCGCTAGGATGCAAGCGTCCTCGATTGAGATGGCGTTAAGGGCTCCGTGTTCGGAGGATTCTGAGGAGGAGACGCGGCCGAGACCGAGGTAAGACGCGACGGAGGAGCTTAGGGTGCAGCCTGTGCCGTGGGTGTGGGGGGTGGAGTAGCGGGGGGAGCGGAGCCAGATCCCGGAGGAGGAATCGGAGAGACGGGTGGAGGGGGAGGTGGAGGTGGAGCGGAGGTAGTCCTGGGAGTGACCAACAGTGGTGTTGAGGGCGCCGGGGGAGAGGTGGGGGAAGGTGGGGAGGGTGTGGCCGCCTTTAATCAAGACCGCGCCGGCTCCGAAGGCCAGGATCTCCAACGCGGCGGCCTCGACGTCCTCGATCGTTTTCAGCGACCGACCGACCAGAACCTCGGCCTCAGGCAGGTTGGGAGTGACTAAGTCGCACAGTTTCATGATGTCCTTGACGCCCTCAATGGCGTCGTCGCTGTTGAGGAGTGAAGCGACGAGTTAGAATAAAAAGTAGCGACAACGACAACGACAACGACAACGACCAGCGGAGCAGCGAAATGAATAGAACGTTGTGACACTCAATCTCACCTCAACAACTTTGCTCCACTAGTCGCCACCATGACGGGATCGAAAACAATAGGAATCTTGTGGTCCCTCGGAAGCGACTCCAGCCACCCCTTAACGCACTCTATGATCTTAGTATCCCCGAGCATCCCAATCTTAACAGCATCGCACGGCATATCGCTGTAAAGCGCGTCCAGCTGTTCTCTGAGTATGCCGACGTTCTCGATGGCCGTCACGCCCGTGGAGTTCTGAGCTGTTATGCACGATATTGCGGTACAAGGGTGACAGCCGTTGGAGTGCATGGCGAGGAGGTCGGCCTGGATTCCTGCGCCGCCTCCGGAGTCGGAGCCAGCGATGGTGTAGATTATGGGAGGGCGGGAGGTGTACGCGACATTCGACGACATTATTTTAGATTTGATTGAAATTGTATTCAATAGAAATATCACCACGACGAGTATGAGGAGAGGGAACGAGAGTCTAGGCATTCAACGGCGTGTCTTTATTTCCAGTAATTGAAAGATTATGCCTATTGTTAGGGTTAATGCGCTGTGCAGCTATTTAAAGTGCCTTTTAAAGTGCCTTTTACGATGTCGGGACGGGACGAGCGACGCAAACAATGATGTGGAAAGTGAGGTACTTAAGCGTTGGAAAGGAAAAGAGCTGAGCAGAGGGAAGATATATCTTGAGCGAGCGTAATTATTTATTAACAATTTTTTAACGTTTCTTTCGAAGAATTATAGCAAGATCCAAAGCCCACAAAAGCTGATCACAGGGAGATGCCCATCTTAATCTTTTTTCATTGGATTGGACTTAAGTCATTGCCCTGCCTCACAAATAACACCTGCAACCCCCCCTTAACCTCCAAACCTTCCTCGCCTCCGCAACAACAAAAGTGCAATCGCAACAACATGTCGAATAAATCCCTCAAGGAAGATATTGAACTGCTGCGGGCTGAACGCTCCCTTGACAAACAGACCATGTCCGACCTGCAGCTCCAAATCCTCGCCCTCTCCCAGCACCAGCAGTACAGCCGTCGGCGCAGCCAGCGGGCCTTCTCCGTGACCCCCCTCCCTGAGAATGTGAAACCCCTAGAGCTCGGCCTTGCCTGGCGGGCCATGTTCTTCATCGTGGCTTACTCCTGCCAGGCTTACTTCCTCATCTACGCCGCGACAGGGGAGCGGAGCTACCGCATGCGTGGCCAGTCCTTCATCCCCATCTCCGCTGGCTCGATGCTAATGTTCCTCTTCGCTTCGCCGAGGGGGGGGAGGTGGGTGGAGATGAGGTGTCTTGGGGGTTTCTCTGTTTGGTTGGCGACGTTTCAGGTAGCGATTGCGGTGGGGCACCTCTTCACTAATCCGGAGGGGGACAGAGTGATTGGGTTCGCGTTCCTGTCGATGCTGGTGTGGTTTGACCCTGTGGTCGTGTACCTCTTTGGGCGTATGAGGAAGGCTGTCGCGGAGCTGGAGGACGATGAGCTGAGCAGGTGAGAATGTGTCTCGTCACTACGATATTCAAACTCAATTCTAACTCGTCGCTTCGCTCCTCGGCTCGCTCCTCGCCTCGCAGTTACCTATTGGATAATTTGTTATTCGTGGGTTTACCGGGCTTTGCCCCTCTGTTGTACTTGAGCATGGATACCTTCAATTGCTTGAATGCGGTCGACGACGGTTTGACTGAAACTGACGATCACTACGACGAGTGCTCAGGGATTTTGGTGCCCCAGTTCTCCATCTCCTTCTTCTTTTTGTTTTTGTTGGTCTGCAACATCATAATCGCACCCCTCTCTGACATTACTTTGAAGGCCCACGCAATTATGGAGGTAAGAAGCGCCAGTCAAGCATACACCGTATGTACGCAGAGCTACACAATTCTAACTCGTCGCAGCTGAAACTCGGCTTCCGTCTCACTGTCGTGCTTGCGCTCGTCTCCGTCTCCGCCATCGGGAACATCTATTTATTCGCCAACATGTACGAAGGTCGACGCAGCTCCTTCATTTTCTCAACCGCCATGTTCTGCGGCCTCGCCTGCTGCCTGGCTGCGATTTTGGAGATGATTCACATCGTGTACTTCTTCACCCCAGAAGAAAAGGCCGAGGATGACGACGAGACGGACTTGTTTGAAGTCACGGAAGAAAGTCACCACCGACGGCACCTCAATAATCTGCAAATGGGGCTGAGGGGCGGTAAAAGCAGCATCGACAACGAGGGCTCTGGAAGCCTAGAGTACAACATTAAGAACAAGAATCTCATGACTTCCAATATTTCCGGTGGGGTCGGGCTGTGAATGAAATTCAAGATGTACAAATAACCAGCCCTTATTTTACAAAGCTCCGTCATATTCTTTATCTCTACATGGGCGTGCTGATCTTGACCTGAATCTTCCCCACCCCGCCACCTTCAACTCCACCCTTTGAGGCAATCATGCCCAAGCCCTTGGCCTTGCTTTCTACGACGATGGCGGTCTCGTTATTGCTATTGTTACTGTTGTTGTTGTTGTTGTTGTTGTTGCTGCTGCTGCCACTGTAGCCGCTGGTGAGTTTGTGCTGAGGGACAACATTGTCGAAGAGCTGCAGGTGAAGGGGCTTGGTGAAGCCGTACTTTATCGACTCCTGTTTTTTAGCGATATCTGTTTGCACTCTTGCGCCCGACTTCTCCTTGCCGCCGCCGCCGCTCATCCTGGGCTTCGCCGACTTGGGGCGTATGCTGTTGCTCTTCAACGAGCTGTACGGCGATTTCGGCTTGGTGTAACCCTTGTAAGGGTCTCCGGCCACGGTACTTCCCAGAGGAGCCCTCACAGGCGAGTTGTTGGTCCAATGGGCGGGCAACCCCGCTCCGCCCAACGATTGCTTCATCCTAGTGTGGTTGAAACTGGCCAGTTCCAGAGAAAGAGCCATTCGGCCTATCTGCTCGGGAGAGGGGGCCGGGGCGAGGGGACGATCGCAACTGAGGCACCGGTTCGTTATCGCCGGGTTCGTGTCCGAGTTCAGGTCCTGCGACGAGCGATTTCGGTGTCGTCGACGTTAGAAATTGTTGTGAAGTTGGCAGCCAACGTCGGTATCTCGCACTTCGCTCGTTCTCACCTTCAAATTCTTTCTGAGTTTGTTAACCTCGCTTCTGTTCGCCTTCTTGTCGACTTCGCTCTTCATCGACTTCACCGAGTCGGTCAGTGACTTCGGCGGGAGCGCACCTCTGATGGCGTGGAGGTCGTCACGAACGCCACCAATTACTGACCCAATGTTGTCGAGTTCTTGCTTCTCCGCCTTCATCTGTAACAGGGTCTTGATGTCAGCCACCTTGGCGCCGACGCCGTCCATCTCCCCGATGCTCGAAGCGAGCTGGTCCTGAAAGACATCCAACTGGTCGGCTCGTTTCTTCAGCGCGTTGAGTTTCTTGGTCAGATCCTTCTCGAGGTCTTTCCTATCCGTGTCCAGCCTTTCCACCTCTGCGATGAGCCGAGGAGCGAAGCGACGAGTTAATATATATTTAAAACCCCTGTTGACTGACACATTCCCAGCTCGAGCGTTGGTTCTCACCTCCGTCCAAGTATCCCGCCAGATCTCCCCTCTTGTTGCCTCCGCCCGCCCCAGATCCTCCGCCCATGAGCCTGTAGAGCTCAAGGCGAAGGATATCCTTGAGAGTGAGGCCGAATTCTTTAGTCGAAATATCTACAGCATCAGCGGAATCTTTCTTGATGTCTTCAAGCACTGCCTTGGTGAACACAACGCTCCCCAACAACCTCATCGGCGACTTTGGCTTCATCGACAGAACTCGCTCATTGTTCACTTCCGACGACAGAGTGTCGATTTCGGAGCCGTGCATCAAGAGAATGTCCTCCACCAAGTGGGCAACCTCGGTCGCGTCAAAGTCAATCGCCTTGGGGCGGCTGAGCTTGGTGGCCAGGTGAGAGAGCTTTCCGGACAGAATCTGAGGGCAATTCGCTTTGGCCGCCGCCTCCTCCAAATTCTTGACCACGACATTCTTGTTGCTGACCTCGTTGAGTCTGACGATTGCGCTCTGGCCCCTTCGATCCTCCTCATCTCTGTCCTGTTCGATAGCCTCAAAGGCCAGTTGAGCTCCGTAGCCAGTCGTCGCCTCCTTGAAATCAAGCAGACCATTCCCGATGTTCACAGTCGCCGACATCAGGCTGTCCATTCTCTTTCCAATGGCAAACTCCGCCGCCGCCTCCTTAAGGACCTTCCCTTGGAGCTTCTTGCACAACTTCTCGAGCTGGTGAATGCGCTTATAATACCCCTTGCTCTGCGACGAGCGCAGAGGAAGAACAGCGATAGAGAATGAAAATCATGTTGCGGACACATAATCGAGACACGCTCGCAGCTTCTTACCTCCTCCTCAAGCTTTTCAACCCTTCTGACGACAGTCTGGCTCTGGTTCACCTTCTGCTTCGAGAAATTACCCATGGCGCGCTTAATTTGTTGGGCGGGGCTCAAGACTCGACGTGCTGCGTGAGGATTAGAACGTTAGTTATTGGCCGATGAGTATTTTTTCATTTTTATTGACAGCGTCTCACCTGCGTCCTTCCACCTCTTCCTCGCCCTTTCCCTCTTATCAGCAGGCATGGCTAGCCTAGCCTGTGCGGCCTTGTACGCTCTCAAAGCGTCATTGTTCTGCTCGCTATCGCTTCCTCCCTTACTTACTAGGGAAGCCCTCTTTTGCAGCGCCATCATGAGCACTGCGACGAGCGAAGCGAAGCGTTGAGTCAGAAATAACAGTTAATAATTATGCAGTGGTGAGTGGTGGTGATTATGATGTTTCTTACCCTGCTCCTTCTTGTCCTTCACGATCTTCGCGCTCTCCTCTGCCGCCTTCTTCGCCTCGAGCATCGCATTTTCCATGGCCTCCATTTTCTTCTCCCCTTCAATACGCATCCGTTCCTTCTCCTCTTCCTGCTCCTTATCCTTGCGAGCGAACTCCGCCTGCATTTTATTAAGCATGTCCTCCATCTCCTTCTTGCTCTTGGCCATCTCCTCTTTGGCCCTCGTCTCGAAGTTCTCTGACCTCGCTTTAATTTCGGCAGTATGGGCGTCAACCTTTTCTTGGACCTCCTTTATTCGCTGTTCTTCCTTCTCCTTGGCCAGATTCTTTATGGTCGACTGCTTCCTCATCATAATTGCAGCCTTTTGGGCCGTCTCCTTCATCTTCTGCACGTGCAGCCGCTCCTCCTCCAACTTCTTCTGCGATTCTAATTCTAGGCTCTTGAGCTCCTCATCGACCTCATTGCTGATCTCCTCGATCACGGATTTCCTTTTGGCTCTGGGGGGGCCTTTTTTGGTATCACCGTCTTCTTTCTTCTCCTCCTCAGTCGCAACCGCGCGCGCAGTTGGCAGAGGACTATCCTCCCCGTCTTCAGCATGCCCAGACACATTGAACGACAGGGTCTTCAGCGCCGACGCCTGTTTCTTGCAAGTGTCCTCGAGACGTTTCACTGTGGAGGTGAGGGCCATGACGGCGTCGAGGTCAATGCCGGAAAGACTTTCTTCTCGGACCGATCGCTCTGTTTCCTTTTTTTGCTGTTCGAGGACCTAAGTGGAGGGTTGGGTTGGGTTGGGTTGGGGTGAGGGGCTCAGCGATTGGGTCGAGGGAAGGAAGGAGTCTTACACGATCACTAGAAGCGAAGAATAGGCGGGCGAATCATTATGTTGTGGAGGAGGCCATCATCATCGCTTGTTCATTCTTTTTACTCTCGCTCACCTGTCCCTCCAAACTGCATATCCGCTCAACCAAGATATCTATGACGCCGAACGTATGTCTCCACTCGCCTTGAACAAGATTCTTAAGGGTCTCATTGCCTCCCGGTGTTCCCGGCGCCGTTGAGCTTTTTAGGGAGAGAGGGAGGACAGAGGTGGGTGAAGCAGGTGCGGCAGTTGTGTTTGGCAGAGGATCTTGAGGGGGTTCTGACGGCGTGTCAACGTTAGAAGGGGCATCAGCGGGCGGCAACTCAGAGGAAGGCGCCTCCATGGGGCTTGAAAGGTAAGTTGAGAGCTTGTTGGTTGTTGGGCCTGATTATGTTGTGTGAAAAGACTGGCAATTCGGAGGCCACTTGGCAAGTGTGGTGGAATTCAGAGAAGAAGTTGCGGACATGAATAATCCAGCTCTTATGGACGAGCTTGTCTTGAGCGGCAAGCAGGCGGTGTTGGGGGCGGTTAACAAAGGTACGCGGACACGTGAAGGAAAGGTTTAATGAAGTTCAAACTTTGTTTAGGAATTCGTTTTTGGTTTGGTCGGGGGCTGGGGTGGGCGCGGTGATGGGTGGTATCGAGGTTGAGGGGCGGAGGGGGCAGTTTGGGCGAGAAGGAAGTCTAAAGTTTGTGGTGGGTTGGTATAAATTCTAACACTTTTAATTTGTTTGGGTTGTTGACCTGCTAGGTCGAGTTTTGGTTCACATGTGCAGGCCAATGAGCGACTTCTTGGACGCAAAGACCCTCAAGTTTTCTCTGCCAACCTCACCGACCACTGGGCAGCTGGAGATTAACATTCTCATGACCCGGTGGAAATCGAATATGCATGCGTACAGGTATAATTATATTGTAATCGCAGTGGGGACTGTGTGCATGGCGGCATTGTACTTCTGGCGATTGCTCTTTGCATTCTTCTTCTCGGCCGTGATTTTCCTCTTTAGTCACTTGAGCACAATCGTCAAGCCGGAGCCCATCGTCATCGGGCAGCACGTCGTGTCGTCACGGGACAAGCTGATCGCCAGCAGCCTGATTTCAGCCATATTCTTTTTCGTCTTCCGAGCACTGACGCCGACCATTCTTTTGATGGCGCTCTGCTTTGTCATGGCTTCGATTCACGCTATGCTGAGGAGCAAGCCGCCCGCGCTGTCAGCAAAAAGGCAGGAGGAAGCAGCCGAGGTCAAGGCGACAAACGAAGCCACTGCAGTGGAAGAGGGGAGCCTGATGGAAGAGGATCTGAACAATGAGGGCAGCAACAATAATATGAGGGCACGAGGAGGAGGGGGAGGGGGAGGGGGAGGGGGAGGTGGAGTTGGGCATTTTGTGGGCGGGGGAGGTGGAGGAGGTGGTCAAAGTTTTAAGAAAATGGAGTAGAGTGCGCCATTTAGAAAAAGTTTTTTTTTTGTTTTTGTTTGAATTTTTGGGGTATATAAAACTTTCTTCGTGTGGGGGGAGTGGTACCTTGACGTGTTATTGATAGTTTACGCTATCTGGGTTAATCCTTCTCAAGTGCATCTGGTGACAATCTTACAGGAGGTTGCACAGGCATGTTACGACGAGCTCGTAGTATCACAAACTTTGATTGTGACATTAACGAAGGCTTGCATCAATCTTAGCGCGCCTTGTGAGTTTAGATCTCGATTACGCATACCCCGGGCGGACTTGTGCCGATGTCAAAGTTATTTGGCACTCAAATGAAGACGTTCGGCACTGAAAGTGAATACGTCAGATACATGTCTGGGTGTGGGAGGCTTGAAAGGCGATTTAGAACACGTTTATCGTTGTTAACACACCTTGTGTTTTTAGATATCGTTTAGGCACACCCTGGTCGGAGACGTGCCGGTGTCAAAATTATTCGGCACTCGAAGCAACCCGTTCGGCACAGACGCTGAAAGTGAGTACGTCAGCTACATGTCTGGGTGTGCCAGGCAGGAAAGGCGATTTAGAACACGTTAATCATTGTTAACGCGCCTTGTCTTTTTAGATATCGTGTACGCGGGCCCTTGTCGGACTCGTGCCGGTGTCAAAGTTATTCGGCACTCAAATGAAGACGTTCGGCACAGACGCTGAAAGTGAATACATCTCCTTCATGATTCCCGTAAATACTTGTGAATTGCGATTTCGTACACTATATCGTTATTAACAGGCTTTACGCGTTTATATCTCGTTTACGCGTGCCCACCGGCGTGTGAAGTGTTTGGCACTTCTCGCAACGCGTTTGGCACAGATGTTTAATGACAACCCTTATGCGTCATCTCGCTGCGGTGTGTCGTGGTGAGAGGAGGGCAAAGTATGGATTTGGTTATATGGTTTCGTTTTTCCATTTAATAATTGTTAGTCCTCTGGCTAATATGAGCAGTAGGCGACAGCTTGCCCGTCGAACCGTTGTATTGTGTAGGAAGGGTTTTTGGGGGTCAACTTTGTGAAGTCTTTGAAGAACGTAGTTTGGGGTTTTGTGAGAGAGGTAGAGAATGGGTTAGGATTAGAGGGTTATTTAAATGGTGTTCCTTTTACTATGCATGGCTGAACCGGACGAGGTGACGGAGAAGAGATCGGAGAAACAGCCACACGGGAGGAGAGAGCGTTAACAAGAGCTAGATGTGTCGGTACTCGCTACGAAGGGGTC
>BRXX01000086.1:30166-46488 GCA_030267905.1 Triparma verrucosa | reverse complement strand
TTCTCCACTCCCGCACTCGGAGCATTCGTTGGCGCCTCCGACGGAGTATGTCCCAGCAGCGCAGTTCTCAACACCCTGGTGGTCTGAGGTCGGTTTCTTTCCGGCTGGGGCGGTTTTGCACGCCGCCAAGCCGAGCTCATCAGCATAATGTCCACTGCCGTCGCAAGGAGTGCACTCGTCCTGAGCGCCGAATGAAGCGGATCCGCGCTCACAGCTCACCGAGCTTTGGCGATTTGCGGCGGGTTTCTTTCCTGCTGGTGCCGTCAAGCAGGCCGCCGCTCCTACAGAACTTGAGTACTGGCCCTCGCCATTACAGTCAGAGCAAACAGCTGCCCCAAAAGCGGCGTACTTTCCAGCGGTGCACTGGGTGCAGCCTGTTGCGCCAATCCCATCGTTGGGCACGCTGCCGGGCTCGCATGGGGAGCAACTCGAGGCTCCGTCATTTAAGTTGAACTTTCCTGACTCGCAATGCAAGCACTCGTTGACGCCGCCGATAGAATACTTGCCATGCACGCAGGGCTTACACTCGTGAGTTGGGAGGTCAGCGTATTCTCCGGGGCCGCAATAGACGCATTCATTGTTGCCCTCGCCCTTGGCGACGAAGCCCTGAGTGTGCTCGCACGTATCACATGAAGAAGAGCCGGGGTTGCTGTATGTCGCTTGGCCGCAGTCGAGGCAGACCGAGGCCCCTTCGCTGCTGTACTTGCCCCCGGAGCAAAATGTGCAGACTACGGCACCCCTGTAGTTGGTAAAGGAGCCGGCAGCACAGTCGTCGCAGGTCTCAGATCCCGTGACCTGCGAGTGCTTGCCGACTTCACACTGGGTACATTCTTCTGAACCCAATTCTGAAGCGTAAGTTCCGGTGATGCAGTCCCTGCACAGGGCGTAGCCAGTGGCAGCGGCGAACTTTCCTTTCTGGCAGTCGGGGCAATCGGTGCCCAGGCCAGGACTATCGTTGTACTTTCCGATGTCGCATACCTTGCACTGGGTCTCAGAAACGGCTCCGGTGAAGTCGAGGTACTTTCCTTGGCCGCATAATAGGCACGATCCTTGACCCTTGTCATCGTTATACTTTCCAAGCTCGCATGGAGCACACGAGGCAGAGGAGGGGGGAGAAGAAGTCCCTTCAGGGCAATCGGCGCATGGACCGCCATCACCGAACATTCCAGCCTCGCAATCCTCACAAGAAGAGGAGCCGGGGGACGAGCTTTGAAGAGGAAGGAACGTGGGGGTTTGTGGGTTAGTGGGGGTTGGGTGATTTTGTACAGAGATGTTACTGTTGTTTGCTACATCTCACCTCTTTCCAGCTTCACACGAAGGGCACTCCCCAGCTCCAGCTAGAGAATACGTTCCAGAGGCGCATTCAAAACAATCGTACCATCCGCCAACAGGACTAAACTTTCCTGCTCCGCAAACCTGACACGACGATAATGAAAATGATATGGCATCTAGGGGCACACTGCTGCCTGGCGAACAGTAGTGACAGCTTCCCATATTGAAGCTCTTTATTATGCCGGACAGAGTACCTTCCGAGTTGTAAGTATCTAAATCGATACTTGCTGTTGGAGCTCCCGACCAGCCAGTAGGACAAGAAGTATGAACTGTGACGGTGCCGGAGCGTATGTACAAATCGCCACCCTGAGTGGCGGAATTGGAAGTATATTCTGTGCTAAAGACATTGACTTGAGAGGTATCGCCGAAGATGTAGAGAGCTCCTCCGTTGCCAGGAGCAGTGCAAGATTGAAACGAGCACATTTCTAATATAATTGAGCCATTTAATAAATTGATGCCCGCACCATAGTCAGTCCGACCGTCTTTGAAGAGCAATCCATTTAAGCTGAGAGTTCCTCCAGTTGTTACTGTGACACCCATTATGCCCCGACTATTTGCTCCACTTAGGATACATGCGTGAGGAATGCCTGCGCAAACAACGGAAAAATATATAAATTTGACATGATATACCTGTGATGTTGACGAGTACGGTGCCCCTTCGTAAATTCCTGTTGATACGCGAATGATTGCGCCCATTTCTGCAATGTTGTCGCCAATTATTTCGCTGCCTTCTGCATTACTTATTGCATTAAATAGCTCTTGGTGTGTGTTGACGTCCCTGTTTGAGCAATCAGTTCCAAAATATCCTGTTGCACAGGAGAAACAATTGTCAGGTGGAGTACCGACAAATCTTTCAGGGCAGGAGGCACAGTGAGCACCTCCAAATCCATCGGCACAGTTGCAGGTGCAAGACCCAGCAAATCCGCCGGCAGTCCCACCATTTATGCAGTAGAAGTTCCCATCTGAGCCATCATCGGAGGGAGAAGAGCTAACACGACACGGGTTGTCTACACATATCTCAAACCCGTCAAACTGAACTCCAGTATCAGAGAACCAGGTGAATTCTTGACCAGCTATAACATTGACCCCACTCGGACCATTATTTTTGCCTGAATACTGAGTTGAGCCGACTGTGAGTTTGTCATAGCCGCCTTCGGTGTCAAACCTGTCAACTTCAAAGGTGCCTGAATCACTGGTAGTGAAAATGCAGCGTTCATTGGCACTATACGCCGCGGTAGGAGAACCTGTGCCAAAGCAGTTGCCACTAACGTAGCATGTCCCCTGACTAGAACCGCTCAGCGTTATGTCCGCCTTCGTCTCCACGAACAGGGTGATGAGGAACAGCAAGAGTAGTTGGGATTTGAAGAGAGTGGTGCGGAGTAAGGTTAGGACACCGATACTCCTCCTCCACCTTCCGCTAGTGTGCTTTAATTTAACTAGCTTGAATTCTGTTACCAAGTCTGGTAGTTTCTGCTCGAATAAAGTAAGCAGTTTGCCCTTTCTAATCATGTCCCTCCCCAAATCCAATCTTACCTTTAATATGACACAAACCAAAGCGCCAGCCACAGCTACAACATAGGTCGCCACCATCACCACCCAGGTCCACTCAACCTGGAGAACGTAATCAGAAGATGTCGCTGATGTCACCGTCACTAGACCCGCCGAAGTGGACGATGGCTTAAAGCCCAAACGCGAAATCCCAGCCGCCTCCGCCCCAGACCCTCCGGCAAGTAGCGCCACGAGGGTGACCAGCAACAAGGTCTTGGAGCCCAAACCCACAACCGAAGTTCTTTGACCGCCCTTGGATTGGCGAACTCTGTCTCTACCAGCGCTGCCCTCATTGTCTCTCTTGGCAAGAAGCCCTTTTGAATCGACCCTCATAAGTTCCTTAGCGATCGCTTTTCCCTTTTTCACGATTTCGTTCTCGAGTTTAGCCACCACCACGTCGCCGTCCTTCTTGTTCTTTTTCTTCTCGAGGGGGGGCTCGACTTTGGCCTTTCCAACAGCAAGCAAGCCGCTAGAGCTCACTTTAACCTTTTGAGCTGGCTTTTGTTCTGGCTTTTTGCTGAATAGCCAATTCTTATTCTTATCTGGATTATTTATCATCAACTCGCCGTCTTTCTCATTGTCTTCCTCAAAGCTCTCTAATTTATTGCTCTTTGTTGTGACAGCCTTCTTGATTATTCTTCCCATTTCAATATTCAGCCCGTCCTCAATGTCACTGGTGGAGCTGGTTATAGAAAGACCGAGTCCTGGTTTGTGCCCTTGTGTGAGATATATTTGTGCATATTACCAGCATTAATACAATCATCTTACCTGCAATCATAGGGTTTGTTGTCAGGCGCCGCCCTTTAGCGCCACCCTTCTCAACAATGTATTCAAATGCCTTCGAAATTATAATTAGAGGGGGCGGCGCACTATCTGCAGGCTCACTCGACGAATCTCTTGCCTGCTTCAAGTGCATGTCGACAATCCCCATAAGGAACTGTGACATGGCCTTTCGATAAAAGTAATTGAGGACAAAAACTCCTCTGTAGTCGACATCATGTATGTAGGTGATCTCAGTGCGCTCAAAATTTAGCGGCCGCAGTCTGAGGGTTAAGGTTAGATGGTGTTGGTGTTGCTAAACTCACAATCAATCAGGTGCTCCTCACTTTCATCTTACCTGTACCCGGCCAAACATATTTCTGCTCTTATTCTGCCAGCTTTTACGCTGAACTCAGTCGTAGCCGCATTTACGTCCTTCGAGCTTCTTGAACACACTAGAATGTCACCGTTTGCTTCTTTCCTGTTATATTCCGTGTAAACAAAATCTCGCTGGCGCATCGGAAATGGCATTTTTACAGCTCTGTAAACTTGTCGCCAGGATACTCCTCTCTCCCCCATCCCCTTGCTTATTACGTAAGCGAATTTGCCAACTGAGTTCTCGTGATCATTTGAAATGCCGAGAATGTACTTGGAGACCGTTTCAATATCCATGTCAACCTCAAACTTTACTCTACTTTGGTCCAAGGGGGCATCTCCGTTTGCACAGCGCCACTCGGCTTTCGCCCCTGTTGCCGCCAGCCACGCCTGAATCGTTGGTTTTTTCCTTTTCCCCCCAAAGTCGGATGCAGTCATGGGAATCCAGGCAGCCTCAATTGCGTCGCTATCTGCCAACCTTTTGAAGTAATTGAATAGGGAAGCGGTCGAGGTGCCTGTGTCGGCGCCCATACCCTTCAGAGGCGCATTGTGTGTGTGCGTCTTATTCTCTAGCTTTTGAAAGATTCTGAACAAAGGCTTGTAGAATGCACCTATGAAAACCATTCCGAGGACCAAAGAGTTAACCACGATCAGCAGAATCCCAAAGTCGGTGTTTTCAGAACTGAAGACCTTGTCCTTGAGCTTAATCATAATACCTGCCAGCAGTGTCAAAAAGATACTTGCTGAGGAAATCTTTGACAAGTTATTCTCCTCCGGTTCCATGAATGGCATGCACTCCGTGTAGACTTGTAGAGAGATCAGGGCGAGGATCATCGAACAGCAAAGCTGCAAGGAGTTAGGGGTGAGAGATTAGAACTGGGTTAGAACCATGCCTCTGTCACGTTTCTCCTTACGCCTCTCACTCACCTGACCGGCACTACCAGGGGCAAAGAACACGAGCATGCCGGTAAAGCTAAGCCGACGAAAGCACTCGTATATTTCAAACCACCAGTACTCAGATCTGTAATCATGCCAAAGGAAGACAATGTGCTGGATATTCGCATTCTGCTCCCTGTTCTTCGCATCCTTGATTGCCTCCCTATTCTTCCAAAGCTCTAATGAATAAAGCGCTGTGGTTCCGATGGGATAAACTAGAATCATAATAACTGAGATTACCTTGAAGAGCTTGTGGACGTCGCTGTTACAGTCTATGCTCCTGTCTGAAATTAGCCAATATGTTTCATCGTCGCCATAAGTTGTGCAAAGGAAGGTTGCAAAAGCTGTCGTTGTCGTGCCTGGAAATACCAGATAAGCCAGACCGAAGACGGCCGCTGTTACAGTCTATGCTCCTGTCTGAAATTAGCCAATATGTTTCATCGTCGCCATA
Organism: Triparma verrucosa; assembly: GCA_030267905.1. Classification (NCBI taxonomy): domain Eukaryota; class Bolidophyceae; order Parmales; family Triparmaceae; genus Triparma; species Triparma verrucosa. The sequence continues at coordinate 41,087 of BRXX01000086.1, read as the reverse complement.
AGTTGTGCAAAGGAAGGTTGCAAAAGCTGTCGTTGTCGTGCCTGGAAATACCAGATAAGCCAGACCGAAGAAATACCCGAACCGCTCGGATGTAAGCTTGTTAGCTGCGTATGGATCGAGATTACGACGCTGTCGAAGTGTGACGAGTAGGAGAAGTAATGAGAGGACTATCGGGGCAAGCGCGGTCACTAAAAAGCCACCATAAAAAGAATACATGCTCGTCGGTAGGAGGCAGCCAACGTTTATCAGCCCGATTATGTTGAGGTTGAATACGCTTGAGATGGCTGTGCTGAATGCACTATAGACGTCAGGGAACTTAATGGCAAGAGTATAAGGCAGGCGGCTGCGACGAGCGAAGCGAGTGAGAATAGCAGGTGCAATGCTACGAGCATAGCCAAAGTTTGAGCGCTAGTATAGCATTCCTAATTTGTCGCTTCGCTCCCCGCAGTGCCTCACCTGACGATTTGGTAAAAGGACGTCAGGATCTTTGCCTTGGTTTTGTACCGCTTGCTCCAGTGATTGTCAGTGGCAGTCGCCTTGAAGATCTCGTTCGAGAGGAACGCAACGGAGAGCCTCTCCTTCCCAAGTACTCTACGGAGAATCAGGTAGAAGATTCCTAGTCCAGAAATGCTGCTAAACACATAAAAACCAACTGAGAATCCAACGCTCGCACATGTCCGACATACCCCTGCGGCATCCTTGATGTAGCCTTCGGAGCAAACTGAACATATTGCACCTGTGTGGCCTTCAGCACAGAGCATTTCTTCAGATATGTGGGTGCACGAATCGAAATTTTCGCACTCAACAATTTTTTGGCTGTCGTTTGAGCTTCTCCAGTACCCATCATTGATGACTAGCATTTCCAAAGTCAGGCCAACTCTGTCACACTTGACGCCTACCGGAAGATTTAAATCAGAGCACTCTGCGCATGTCCCTTGTGGAGTTATGATTGGAGGATCTCTTGGGTCGTGGAATTTACCTTTTCCACAAGCGCAGGAAGCAGAAGAAATCTTCTTAGCCCCATCGATGCTTTCAAACGCGCCACGGATAACAGTAGAATCGCAAATGTCGCAGCTCCCTGTGCCAATATGATTCTTGAAATGGCCGTCTTCGCATGATGCACACTTTCTGTTGGAGAGGGTTTTTCCTGCGGCACAAGTGCATTTGCCATCAACAGTAATGAAGGTGTCATCACAAACGCATTTAGCTCCGTTGAATATCATATACTGACCGCAAGGAGCACAGCTTATTGAACCTTCTTCTGAGAAGGCATTCTCGTCGCAAGACTTACAATCATTAAAACCTCCCTCTGAATAAGTCCTGGCTAAGCAAGGAGTCACACCATCGCGTGCAGTGGTCGGTTTATGCCCAGGTGGCGACAACTTGCACGTGGACAGCCCAGTTACATCAGAGTACTCTCCCTCACCAGTGCATTCACCGCAGCTATTTGAGCCGCCAGCGGAGGCCTTGCCAAGAGAACAAGCCTCACAAACCGTGTCAGAGGTGGAGTTGCTTGGAGTCTTGATGTACCTCCCAGCCCCGCAAGTAGACGCAGCGGTGCAACCTACGGCTCCTTCAGACGAGGAATACTTTCCTTCGTCGCACTCGGTGCACTCCGTTTTTCCTCCGAGACTGTACCTTCCGGTGGGGCAGGGCATAGTGCCGGTGTGACCTGTAGTGGGCTTACTTCCAGCAAGAACGGTCTTACAAGCAGACAACCCTAATTCGTCTGCGTACTTTCCCTCACCAGTGCATTCATCGCAGCTGTCTGAGCCGCCCGAGGAGGCCTTGCCAACGGCACAAACTACGCACTCGTAGCTTGGCTCGTAGAAATATTTTCCTGTCTCGCATTTTTCACAAGCTGCAGAGCCTGGATTGGAATGCCCGCCCTCCAAACAAGGAGAACAAACTGATGTAGCGCCCAGGGAAAAAGTGTTTTTAGGGCACTCTATTATGCCGTCATGATTTGCGGTGGATTTATGCCCAGAGGGAATAGTCTTGCATGAAGGCAAACCGGTTTCGTCCGAATACTCGCCCTCGCTGTCGCAATCGCTACAAGACAATTGTCCGCCTATGGAAGCCTTGCCAACGGCGCAGTCTTCGCATTCCGAGTTTGACGTGGAGGTGCTTGGAGTTTTGATGAATCTTCCTGCGCCACACGTGGAGGCGGCGGTGCAGCCAACTGCTTGGTCACCCGAATATTTTCCAGCTTCACAGTGGGAACATTCTGTGGACCCTCCGATGGAGAACGTACCTGCCTCGCAGGGCACTGTGCCGTCGCGATATGAATTGGGCTCGGTACCTCCAGGTGCGTTGCTGCAGGCCGCCGCACCTTCATTCTCAGAATATTGGCCTTCTCCGTCGCAATTGGAGCACTCCGTCGCACTGAAGGTAGCGTACTTCCCTTTCTCGCATTTTGTGCAGACTTGATCTATAGCGATCTCTCCCGGCTCACAGGCACTACATCCGGATGCCTCAGCGTCTGATCGGCGTCCAGAAGGACAATCTTCACAAGTGTCGCTGCCACCCGTTGAAAACTTTCCTTTCTCGCAACTGACGCAGGCGTTTGAAGACGAGTCGGCCCGTTTTCCGGCCCCGCAATAGGAGCACTGGCTTTGTCCGGCCGTGCTGACATATCCTTGAGCTGCATGGCAAGCTTCGCAGGACGATGCCGCGTTGCTTGAGTACTTTCCGGCACCACACGTTGAGCAAAAGGGAGCCTTCGCCCCACTGTAAGTTCCGCCTACACAATTGATACACGAGCTAGCGTCTGCATTGGAGTAGGTACCGGGGCTGCAGTCGAGACAAATTGACGATCCGATGCCGCCGTAAGTCCCCGCCTCGCATGACCCGGAGCATGACGCTGAGCCGGCAGAGCTAAACTTTCCAGCATCACAATCCGTGCAGTGGTTCGCCCCTTGGTTCTCGTTCACGAGCTGAGAGTATTTTCCAGCAGCGCAGATGGCGCAGGAGGAAGCTCCAGTGCCACTCATCTTTCCGGCCGAGCAAACTGAACATTCTCCGGCCTCATCCTCGCTATATTTTCCAGAGGTGCACATCGAGCAACCTGGGGACCTTTCTGGTGCGTGGAAGCCAGCTTCGCACGGCGTGCAGACGTCAGCGCCCATACTGCTAAACGTTCCGATGGCACAGTCGGTACACTCTCCGACCCCTGAGCCAGAGTAAGTGCCCGCTTCACAAAGCTGGCAAGAGTCGGCTCCTAAGGGGGCGAACTTTCCAGCTTCACAGTCAGAACAGGAGGTCTCGCCTATTCTTCCGAAGGTACCTGCTGGACAGTCGGAGTCGCAGCTCGTCGATCCAGCGGAGGAAAAGGTGCCCGCAGCACAGGGCTGGCAGATATTGTTGCCGTCGTCATATTTGCCAGCAACACAGTCGCTGCAGGATGCGGCGCCATTGCTAGAAACTCGTCCACCTGGGCAGGACGAGCACGTGGCCGATCCTAGTGTGGAGTACGTTCCTGGGTCGCAGTAGGAGCACACTCCCGACCCAGCAGAGGGGGAGTAGAGGCCGGCCACACACTGCGAGCAGGTGGTGTCGCCGATGTTGGAGTAATGGCCAGCATCGCAACTGACGCAGGATTGCTGGTCGAAGCTAGGAACTTGGCCGGAAGGACAGAACTTGCACACTGTTGCTCCGGCCGTGTCTGAGTAAGTCTTGACGCTGCAAGCCAGACATGAGGAATTCCCTCCGACTGAATATGTCGAGGGCTGGCACAACTCGCAGGAGTTTGTGGTGGAGGAGGCGTATTTACCAGCTCCGCAGTAGTCGCACGAGGCTTTACCTTGAGTTGGGGCGGCGTAGCCATGATCAACGACGCAATTAGTGCAATCGTCGGCTCCTCCCAATGAGAATTTCCCTGTCGGGCAAGGTTCAATGCCTTGTCGGTTCGAGGTTGGCTTGTTTCCCGCAGTAGCCGTCTTACAAGCAGACAGTCCAGATTCGTCGGAGTACTCGCCATCTCCGGTGCAATCGCCGCAGGTATTAAGGCCACCAGCGGAGGCCTTGCCGACGGCGCAGTCCTCGCAGTCCGTGTCTTCAGTGGGTGTGCTTGGAGTCTTGGTGTACCTCCCAGCCCCGCAAGTAGACGCAGCGGTGCAACCTACAGCTCCTTCAGACGAAGAATACTTCCCTTCCGTGCACTCAGCGCACAGTGTGGCTCCACCAACAGAGAATCGACCAGCAGGACAAAGCGCAACGCCAGTGTGGTCAGCGTTTGGCTTACTTCCAGCGGAAGCTGTCTTACAAGCAGACAGTCCAGATTCGTCGGAGTACTCGCCCTCTCCGGTGCATTCGCCGCAGGTATTAAGGCCACCAGCGGAGGCCCTGCCGACGGCGCAGTCCTTGCACTCTGTGTCTTCAGTGGGTGTGCTTGAAGTCCTAATGTACCTTCCAGCGCCACAAGTAGACGCAGCGGTGCAGCCCACAGCATTGGTGACTGTGGAGTATTTACCAATCTCGCAGTCGATACACTGAAGGACGCCTCCAATGGAGTACTTCCCCGCCGTGCAGTCCTCACAGACCGTGTCAGAGAATGTCGTGGTCTCCGTTTTTATCCTTGTCCCCGCCCCGCAAGTAGAAGCGGTGGTGCAACCTACAGCTCCGACAGAAGATGAATATTTTCCTTCAACACAATTGGCACATTCATCAGTGCCACCCGTAGAGAACGTTCCAGAGGGGCAGTCCTCGGTGTCTTGGCGGTCTGAGGAGGGCTTGGTACCAGCTGGAGCTGTCTTGCACGCCACCAGGCCGGTCTCGTCGGAATATTGTCCAGACCCGTCGCAGCTCGTCTTAACTCCGCCAACGCAGGCAAAGCCAAGCTCGCACATGGTTTGAGAGGTCCGAGTCGTGACAGCCTCTGTGGTCGCGGCGGTCGTGTAGTGCCCTGAAGAAGCGGCTGTTACGATAGTAGCTCCAGCTTCGCAGAAAAGCGCAACGCTTCCGCAAGCAATAGGGTTGACCGTCCTCTGAGGACAAAAGTAACCGGCAGGACAGTCAACGCAAGCGTCTTCGCCTGTATTCTCCTGGTACTTCCCTGCGGGGCATGCCAAGCACGAAGCTTGGGAAGTGTCCGGTTGATAGGATCCTGGGCGACAGGCAATTTGATCTGTTCCTCCTGGACAGCTATGGCCCTTTTCACAGGGCCCGCAGCTGCTTCCGCCTTCGCTGTACTTTCCTGCGGGGCAGGCAGTGGTTGTTCCTCCGCTACAATCATAGCCTGCCGGGCAACTACTGCAGGAAGTCGCTCCAGAAGGTGAGACCTCTCCATCAGGGCAGGAGCTGCAAATTGCGCTACCTTCCTCGTTGGAGTAGTAGCCCGGGCCGCATAACTCGCAATCATCGGCTGTGTTGTGCTTCTTGGCATCGGTGCCGTCGTCCTCAAGTTTTGTGCCCGGGTTGCATGCCGAGCAATCGGCGATGGAGTCATGGGCTGATGCGGAGGTGGCCTGGTCGGCGTTGTATTTTCCGGCTGATGGCATTGAGGGGGGGGGAGATGGCAAGGGTGAGCATAAAGTACGTGTGACTGGTTAAAGGAGAAATTTTTGCTTACCGGGACAAATGGTGCATTCCGAAGACGATTCGCTGCTAGCGTATGTTCCAGCTGCGCAGATCGAACAGGTAGCAGAGGCGGTCCCGCTGTACTTGCCAGAGGCGCAGTCAGTGCAAGCTGAGGACTCAACACCAGTGGCCGCATTCGTGAGGTACTTGCCAGAGGCGCATGATGAGCAGGTCGCCGAAGCAGTCCCGCTGTACTGACCAGAGGCGCAGTTAGAGCAGACCAAGAACTCATCCCCAGTCGTGCCACTGTTGATGTGCTTCCCTGCCGGGCAATCGGAGCAGGTCGATGAGGCGGTCCCACTGTACTGACCAGAGGCACATGATGAGCAGGTTGCTGAGGCCGTCCCACTGTACTGACCAGTGCTGCAGTCAGTGCAAGCTGAGGACTCAACGCCAGTGGCCGCATTGGTGAGGCGCTTGCCAGCGTCACAGTTGGAACAGGTCACCGAAGCAGACCCGCTGTACTGGCCAGTGCTGCAGTCAGTGCAAGCTGAGGACTCAACGCCAGTGGCCGAGTTGGTGAGGCGCTTGCCCGCGTCACAGTTGGAACAGGTCACCGAAGCAGACCCGCTGTACTGGCCAGAGGCGCAGTCAGTGCAAGCTGAGGACTCAACGCCAGTGGCCGAGTTGGTGAGGTACTTGCCAGAGGCGCATGATGAGCAGGTAATCGAGGCAGACCCGCTGTACTGACCGGCAGCGCAGTCAGTGCAAGCTGATGACTCAACGCCAGTGGCCGGGTTTGTGAGGCGCTTGCCAGCGGCACAGCTGTGGAAGGAGTGGAGGAGCGAAGCGACAACATTAGAGAAGGGTCTGTGTGTTGAATAGCCAAGTGTTGTTGTCTTCGTCATCAACTTAATGCTCTCTCCGCCCAAAAGAAACCTCACCTTAAACATGATGTACTACGGCTGCCACTAAATTCTCCTTCAGGGCATTGGATGCTTGGAGCGTTGTCTCCTGATTCGTCTTCTCCCGAGCACTCATTTGCACTACTCTGGCCGGGGCATTTGTAGCCTGCTGGGCAGTCAGAGCACTGGTTTGTCCCCCAAAAGTATTCACTTGCGCAGTAGCGGCCTGGGCCACACAAGTCGGCCGCGGCCGTGAAGAGGATTAACATGAGTACGATAAGGCGTATCATATTGTTTTATACGAGTGTAGGTTGGGGCGAGCGGGCCTAGGGGGGAGGGGAGGTTCGCGGAGTTGATAAGATGACAGGTGGTGAGGAGGTAACAAGAGGGGGGATCTTTGGGGAGGGAGGGAAGGAGGGAGGGAGGGGATGAAGGGATATTTGTTAGTTTTTTAAGGTGGAAGGTTGCATTGGGTGGGGATATGTTACGACACTCGAAGGTAATATATTGCTGGTGAACTTAGACACGTGTAGATATTGGGATCTGCGTAGCTTTACCTACTAAAGATCCCTGCTTCCGGAACCGGACGGCGGGGATAGGATGACACATAACGTACCTTTGCGTCAACTTGTGAAGAAGTTGCAAAATTTGGGTCTCGGAGTGGTCGTTCAGACTCCTGGGTGGTAGCTGAAGTTAGCAATGTAGCGAACTTCGAATTCTTAGCTGGCCCCGTGAGAATCACTAGGCCACCGTCAGTTAAATGCTTATGCGCTAAAACTTCGCATGAAAGAGGGTAGGATGATTTTGGACGGGTAGAGAAGAAAGAGGTGAAGGTCGATTAGAGATTTAGTTGGGTGGAAGGAGAGACGGTGCGGGGGAAAGGGTCCGGTTAGAAAATCCATAATCTGATAAGTCATCGCTTCACCTTCGAATAATCGTGCGCGCAAAGGACGCGACTTCACAATCCAATGGGCAACTGGTCCGAAAAGGAGAAAATTAATAAAAAGGCCTTTGGGAGAGGAGTGAAGAACAAGAAATCCTCTTTAATCCCTTCTCTGACCACAATTCGCAACTTAAGGCCCGCCTGAAAGTAACCCCACGTAGTGACCCAGCTTTCAGTTCCGATGAAATTCCAAAGCATCGAAAATAAAACCCCCACCAACCCCTTAAAAAAAGAGAAGGCAGATGAGGAGGGGACGGAAGCCATGGTCCTGCCCTGCCCTTCCCGGCGTTCATAGTGTGTGTTATGCCAAAGTAGGACATGTATACACTGCATACGCCCTAGAAACGTCCCGCACACGTACCTTTGCCGTACAATTGGTGAAGCTCCCAGCAAAATATCAATTTGGATTTATCAGGTACATTTTCATCCTGGGGAACGACTGCCAATCTCTCAACCAAACGTGGGGCAATGTATTTGGGAACGGCCCCTTCCGGTATAACATGAGACGCTAAGACCCGATGCTACTTGAATGCGAAAGAAAACGTCCACGTCACTAGAATTTTAACATTGTAACTTATTCCGATTTCATCCCTGAGCACTCTGGACTGATGCTTCACTTGGAGGTGGGGGGACGGGATGTCTCGGCGAAAGAAAGGGCTGAGAGAGAATGCGCACATAGAAGGGGGGGGGCATGTGGGAGCGGCTGTTGTTATTGTCTCCCGTGTTGGGGTTGTTCTTGCCATCGACTGCTCCAAACAAAGGCGGTTCAATAACGGGAGCACAGCGACGCAGTCCGACCTTGTCATTGCCATCATCATCGACACAGACACATGCTGCTTCAGTTTGTCCACACGGTGTACGTGTGCTGGTCGTGGACAGATCTGACGGCGGGGCAAGGGAACGAAGGTAGAAAAAGTAACATGCAGACATCGTAATCAAAGAAGTTCTTGTCGTCAATCTTTCCTTTACACCCCAAACGCCAATCATTGCTTTCGAAAGCTTTCCCTTTATCAGCTCACAACTATTTTACTTACTGAATACTGTTTGTGGAGTTTTGCTTGCGATTCGTTCAGAGCTGGTCATGTCCCCCCCCACCTACGACCACAAATTCGGGTTAGTGCCTGCGGATTGCGATATAATTCACATTCAGGAAGGTTATTGGTCAATGAGTCTGCAGCATTGTTTACGAGCGAAAAAGCTTATCAACGTGTTGTTTTTTCGAAGATTCCGCTTTTAGAGCTATTTGAAACGATTTGTCAATTATTTTGATATATTCTTCACTTGAGGGTCTCTAAGATGAATAATTTGATAATCAGAAAGACATAAAAATGCTTTGAAAATGTTCCAAAAAAATTGATCAGAATAAGTTTCAATTTGACCTAAAGGTGTTCTTATATGTTCTAAAAAATCCTCGATATTGCAAATATGTAACTTATATTGTCTTTAAAACTTTTTATCATGAATTTCTATTGTGAAAATTGGCCAATATGGACTTTTCTTGAAAATTTTAACACAGAAAAAGTTCGTTGAAAGGTCTCAAGCTGAATTATATGAACAAAATTGATCACAAAAACTCTCACTCTTTAGATAAATATCCCTGGGAAATGAAGTGATGTCCCTTAAGCTTGTTGTTGTAGTTTTTAATAGTTATAGTTAAGTTAATCGTAATAGAAAATAGTTTGGATTTTAAGAGGTATTTAGGTTAGGTATGTTGGGAATGAAGGATAAGGTTCATATCTCTGGAATGTGTTTAGGAAATGACTGAACTTGAAGAGTCGATGTTTCTTCACTCTTGGTTGCTCCAAAGCAACGTATTTCGTCGGGGAAGGAGGCATCAAACACTCTGCATTCTATCAAAAAAATGTTAACATCCTTTTTCTTGTGAAGGCACACTTTATCTCTTTGAGGTTAGGGTAAAAAAGTTCAAAGTCCAAATCTGAACCAAAGACTAAACAACGTTATATTTCTCTCCCACCCATCCCCATCCCAGCTTATAGCTCCTCCTCAACCCCAACTAAACCGCAGATATGGTTGGCATAGAAGTTTATCCCCTTTAAGGCCCTCCGCCTTGAGCCGAAACCTCAACAACAACCTCCCTCTTTAATTAACATTGCAATTTTCCATCTTGACCCAAGCCAGACCCTCACCCTGTGGCAAATGCCCCCCTGCTGGGCAGCGTCGCGATCGTGGTTGATGTCAATACTGTCGCCAGGTTCCGACAACAATACCTCCCACGCTCACTCACTCATGTCGACCTGTACATTTGTTCCTTTATGTTTCGAGGAAGTCTCATAAAAAAGCTAGCCACACACCCCCTCTCATCTAAACCTTCGACCCTCACCTTTGCCACTTCAAGCCCGCAAACACGGATGTCGTCCCCCTACCACGTGTTTGTTCGACGGGTTTGGTGGTAACCTTACCTTGCACCTATAACATTGGCGGCTTCAAAGAGGAGACACAGACTGGACTACTTGGATACGTATTTAGAGTTCATCGCAGACTGCGACCGTGACCTGATAGCACTTGCTGAGGCAGTTCCCGCAACGGCCCTCGACAGCCTTGGGCCAAGTGGCAGGTGGTTAACACAAGCACTACTTGCCCCGATTCCATTCCAAGTCCTCAAACCAAGGGTTTCCAGAGAGCGGGTCAATTTACGCTTTTGTTGGCTAGTCCGTCATATTAAGGTACCTACGCATGCGCAGAAAAAAAGCAGCAGGTATTAATCGATCTGGGACCAAAATTGATGATCCACCTAGAAAGCTCCAGGAAAATCCTTGTCTCGACGATCCTGCCCATAGTGAGTGATAAAAACATGCCTCCCAGGAACAACATACGCTCCGGTCGGGGCAAAAAAGACCGCCTCGAACGAGGCAAAAGCAAGGAGTCGGTGGCCAACCCCCTCACTGCTACCTACTTCCCCGAAAATTTAACCAAAACACAACAAAAGAAAACGAAATCTCCACGAAAGGACCCCCTGCCCTCTAAAAAGAAGAAGCCAGCGATCCCCAAGTTCGATCGAAAAGCGAAGAAGAAACCTGATGATCCTATTCATCGATATAGGCGCGCTCGAATGAAGTCATTGCCCCCCGCCATGTCGCATGCCCCTCTTTTATCCACCAAGGCGGACGATAATACCCGAAAGGTCAGAAGCCGCTCCCTTGACCCACCACTCCGCCCCCTCAGCAGAATCGGATGCACCTTCAAGATTAAGGACAAGTCTAAGATCAAGCCCCTCGTCATATTGGAAATGCCCAAAGCGCCCAAAACCGCGATTCCTAAAGCCCCCCACCATTTGAAGCGCCAGTCGATGATTCCTCCGCCTGGCGCTCCTCCGAAGCGCGACGATTGGGTTCCCCCCCCTCCCTTCATCACGGGGGGCGAGGACTTCGAATTTGACTCCGACGACAGCGACGGAGGCGGCGGCAGCAACGGTAGCGGCAATGGCGCCATGTGCGACCAAGAGGACATGGACGTAGAGATGTCACGGTGAGAAGGATATTTAGGGGGGCTAATGAAGGCCCCGCCCCTTCCCGGGCCTCTTTTTAACCCCCCCCCC